>JAVQKI010406507.1:0-14307 GCA_036025975.1 Nematalosa erebi | reverse complement strand
CTTGCATGTGCATAAAACAAGGCATTTGAGGACATAATCTTGGGCTTTGAGAAACATTTTCACAGTTTTCTGACATTTGAACAACTAATCGATTAATCAAGAAAATCTTTGACTTATTAATCAGCAACATAAAGTAACAATTCTTAGTTGCAGCCCCAGCACTCAGAGGGGGCTAGAGAGGAAGGATGAGACCTATGATGTCTGGTTAAGGCATGGAAAAAGTCTAGTCTAGTAGTAACAGCATTAACAATGTCAAGGTTAGACAACCAATTAAACAATTATCTCTTTATTTTGGTTCATTTGGTTCAATTACCCTGAGGAAAATATTGCTGCTCGTGACAGTCTTGTTGCAACATTGAGAGGTTTTAGGCAGGTAATGTGTCTTTATTGTGAGGGAAAAGTCCTTTTTAGACTACCAAGACCACTTCCATTCAAGACCATTCCACTTTAACTCAACATGACATGATTTCACTTGTGCTTCAGGTCAGTTTAAATTTTACTATTTGGTCATATCTCCAGTCTTCCTAAATGCCTCTCTTTTGCAAAAATAATAATAAAGGTGCATCCTCTCCCCAGGTAAACAAGGATGTTTTTCCAGAAATGTATTTGGCAGTAAAAGAAATGCAGAATATTACTGTAAGATTAAATTTAATTTGGCTGAATATTAAGAAATATGACAGAACAGACAAATGAGCGCAATGCTGTCTATATGGGAAAAGGGAAAAGAGGAGATCTTATTTTTAAATTTCACTGAACTTTTTGTCCATTAGTAATTGAACCAATGAGCATACAGTAACAGCAAAACAATGATCACCTCTATCGGACATGAACGCTAGCATTTCTCTCCAAATCACACCACTTGTGGTAACTACATTGCTAATGTGCTCAATGCTAGCTGTATGAGGCTTGAGAGATGCACCTGTGCAGACGTAGGGAAAGGTCGTCCATTGACCTGCGCTGCCTTCTTCAGAATAGTGACTGCTTCCTCTGTGCGATCCTTAACCAGCAGCCAGCGGGCAGAATGAGGGATAAGCCTGATGTAAATAAGACAGCACCGACAAAAACAAATGAATAAGGATGAAGCAGTGCTCTTGATTTAGCTAAATGTGTTGAATATAATTAGCATTTAATAATAATAATAATAATAATAATAGGTTACATTTATATAGCGCCTTTCTCAAACTCAAGGTCGCTTAAAAGGAAATGCAGACAGACAAGGCCACACATAAACACATTTAAAGGGTTGTTCTGGGATAAGTCATCCCATAGCCCTGTTGTTCGAGGTCACAGAGTGCCGTCGATACCCCAGACTTATCCTTCAACATAGAGCAGTGAGGAGTTGGTAAAGGTTTTCCTACATCTGGGCGCTTCCTAGTCTTGTATGTTGTCATGTGGGAGGATTTCTCACTTACCAGATGTAAAAGATGAAAAGGAATCCTGGGGCAGAGATTGCCAGCTGCAGCTGTCGCCAGTCCCTCAGCAGATACGCGATGCCTGCCAGCAGCATGTACCCCAAGCCAAAGAAGTAGTCTGTGAAAATCCCTGCAAGCATGCGCCGCTGCGTACAAGTCCACTCCGTGCCTGTTAAGAGGGCCCAATATGAAAACAAGTGCTTCTGCTCAAGGTGTCTTACCTGCAGTCATCATCATAGGTTTGAAGCATTGTGGAAAACAGTATTGGTTACAGATGCGTTCCACAAAGCTGTCATGCATCTAGAAAGTGAGGGGAATTTGTGCGGGAGCAAACATGCAGAGTAAGGAGCATCAGTGCATTTTCCGCTTATTTACATTTTTACATAGTTTATTGTGAGCATGTTGGAGTCTTTATCAACATGTAACTGAGGATCCTATATTCTAAGGCCTCAAAGACCGGTCTTGGAACATACACAGAGGGTTCTAGACCACAATGACTACTGGAACACAATGAGCTGTTCATTTCTGACCCTGACTCATGGACAAATACACTAAGGCACGTACATGAAGCTTTTTGAGTCTGAGTGATAACTATGTGTTATCTGTTCAGTTTAATCTGCATGGAAAAGTAACTTTTCAAATAAAATTGTAACTGACTATCGCCCTTGGTGTGATGCATGTGGGTGGGGGTGTTACATGTGATAGGTGTATGCTCATGTCTGTGTCCTAACCCAGCACAAAGGCGTTGATGATGACTCCAGAGATGGTGGTTCCCAGCACAAAGCGCAGCAGCACGTATGTGGGAAAGTTTGGTGCAAAAGCAGCAGAGACGCCAAACACAGCCTGTAGTGCCAGAGACAATAGCAAACAGAACCTACGTCCATACCTGAGGGAGGGAGACAGACAAACAGACAGACAGGGAGGGATGGAAGGTCGGAAGAAATGAAACAACACACAGATGGGAGGAGGAAAGGCACAGAGGTACATAACAAGGAGGGGGAAGGGAAATAAAACGCAAGTGACAAAACAAAGGGGGTGGTAGGGGGATTGTGGAACAGGACAACAGGAAAAAAGTGAGGGGGTGTAGGAGAGCTACACTGTAAAGGTGAAAGTGTTATTATTAAGCTTAAAGGAGTACCTGTCAGCCAAAGCTCCAAAGACAGCTGCTCCAACTAGTAACCCCAGCATAAAGATGGATGACCCGAGACTGTTCAGGCTGGCTCTGTCGCAAACCAAGTCCCACTGTATAGTCATAAAGAAAAAAATAATACATTTGGTTTAAAACTGCTAGATTAAATGTTCTGTTCCGAATATATGTTAGGCTACTTTTGTTATGGCGCTGGTGGTGCGTGTGTCTAATCACACGTATGAGTGAAAGTGATGTTCCATGTTTAAAAATTATGAATTGAAGAGCTGGTTACACGACCTCGGTGACGATGGTGCTGTGAAATATTTCGCGGCTGTAGTCCCATCCATGACTGCATGAGGCAGAGGAGCTCCGGTTGACAAAAAGTCTACAAGCTTCTGCCTGCTTGAAGAGGAAAGAGACGGTCAAGTTCTCATTTGCCACTCCAGTGTCAGAGATCTTACCCGCCGTCCCAGGGTCAGACGTGTTATTGGAGACAGATGGCGATGGCGAATCCCGGCACCAGTGGGGAGGCGAAGCGCCTGTAAAGATGCTGGCCATCATGTGAAAGGCCAATGGAATCTGCGGGAGGCAGATCCATATGTACAGAAGCTTTTGAAATTTACCAAAGCCACCCACAGCAGACAGAATCTGATCGAAATTCATTGACTTCAAACTCGTGATTCCTTTAGATCCGTTAAGATTAATTTCCAAGTTCAGGCAGGCGTTCCTCGAATTGCTGTAGAATGTGCATAAAGAGGTAAGGTTGCAGCTTAACTTCGCATTCAGCACTCCCTTTTGTTTTAGAGCGCGTGTTACTCAGATCTAAGAGGCTAATTAACCCGGGAGTCTCTGTGCGTGTCCGTGAGTTTGTGTGTGTGCGTGCGCGCCTGTGTGTAGTATGTGTGAGTTCGTACATATAGGTTATTTGTATGATAGAAATACAAGTCCCGTTACTCCATCATTGTTTCATTAACTTTGATGCGGGGATTAGGTGTAGGTTGGTGTCCATCCGTCAAACACGAGGAGAAATGCAAGACAAAAAGTCGTATTAGATCATTGCAGTTCTTCGTCTTAGTATCCGTGGTCAAACAATAACACCAACTCGTGCTGTTGCAAAACAAATGAGCGGCTTGCATGGACTCAGGAGTGGCGCGCAGACGAGAACGGCTCGACGCTGGTCACGCGCACAAGCTTATGCGGTTATATCTAGCATATTTTTTTAACAACATGGGGCCTTTTGTAGAGCAATAATAATACGAATGGTAATATTATTAACAATAATAATAATAACAAAAAATCCTTTAGCCCACAATGTATTTACCGTCTCGAGATCATGCAGGCAGGTTTAAATAGGACGCAGTAAATTCCCCTGATAGTTAGAGGAAGGATCAAAGACTAACGTAATTAGTCCCTTATCGCCTTGTATAAAAACATATGATGCACACCAAAAGGAAAGGATGTTTAGTTTAGCCTACAGGATTAATGAAGATATTACCATCGTAATAACTCTTTAATGGCAATTGCACAAGTTGTGCGAACATCACATCTTGATGAATTCAGAACAGAATTAGTTTATCTCATTGTGTCTCGTATCATGAAACTTGCCAGTCCGTTTTTATGTTCACTTATCCTGTCTCTGTCTATCAGTTTCCCTCTGTTACCTGATGTCAGACTTTCTTATTCTAAAGTACCTAGTTTTTCATTCTACAATGTGGTTTTGCAAGATATTTGCAATTCAAAATATAGGATAATGGTGGGTGATTAAATAGCTTGTGGCCAGTTGTGGCTGACCTCACCCTGTGCAACTGAAACATTAACCAAACACAGTAACCAAAACATCCCTACTAGAATTAACCTATTGTAGCCTGCATGAATATGATCATGTATGGTGTTATTCCATAATGAGAAATGCCACCTCATAACTTTCACATGTTATTAAAGCATTCAATAACACAGACAGGTCAAGTAGGCTACATTTCAGAAATTTAATAGAAATATTAAATATTTAATACATGATTATTAATTTATCAATAAATAACTTTGCTAGAACAAGTGAAGTGCAATGAAGTGTAGAGTTCAGTCACACATCCTCTTTGCCATCATAGGTCTTATACGGGAGAGTCTCCCTCTTACATCTGTAATGAAACAGAGCAAAGACGAGTAAGAACAAGAATCATTTGAATCTCATATTGAAAAAAAAAATCCTTGTTCAACTTTATGGAGTCAATCCCCTTACACTAATTCACAGACAAACTAGCATCCAACATACACTTTTACATGTGTCAGAAGTCCCTGTGTTTATGATGTGAGCAGACATAGTCGGGCTGAGTGACAGAAGTGCATAGTACTGTGATGTATATTTCAGAGCAGCTCACCTTTTCTTCATACAACAGTAGATGACGCCAGTGATGCAGCCCAGCATTAAAGCCACACCTAGGCAGATGCCAATGATCTCCTCTGGACTGGCTCGGGATGGGTTGTCTACGGGCAACTGCAGGTGTTCACAACGTTCCCCAACATGTGTGGAAGGACATCTACAAACAATGATGAACATATTATTAACATAGTATACAACTTAAACACAATGATTCATTTTAGACATTTGTTAATTAAAAAAAAAAGTATCCCACTGGTTCGATTAGACAATGGTGGAGGATAATTGAGTTTATCATTAATTTCTTACCTACAGCTTGGTGTGTCTAAGTCAGGGGTGTAGTGGCAATCACCATTCACACAGAAATCTTTGTGCTCAGATCTACAAGATCTCTGTAACCTCAGAACTTTTGGCATCTCAAGGTTGTCTGTAAGGTAGGAAAGCGAGGAAAAGAAAGGGGCATTTTAGAATCCATTGTATATCAGTTGATGGAAGACCAATATATGCAACTACAAATGGTATAACTTTCCCTCTCACAAATGTAAGCGCACACCTTAAAAGGTGGTGAAAAGTGATTTTGAGCTCAACAGCTGTTCAGATTCCTCTGAGTAAGCAAGCAGTTGACTGGCTGGAGACTTTTGATTGTTTTCCATTTGCAGAGCCAGGGCAGTGTGTTTGCAGTGTATACACACACTATAGACAGCATATTCAAATTGAAGTCTTCTGGAATTCACTTACCGAACTGAAACATGTAGAAAACTGGATTTGCTGCAAGCAAACAGCTAACTGTAGTTGAACTATATGTACAGCTATATGTATAAATTAGAGCCTTTTTATTAGTTTTCTCTCTTTCTGGTTGAATAAACAAAAGCAGATATAGTACGTCATACATACCTTGGGTTAAAGTAGAGTTGTCCAACATTCCTGTGTGGTTCTGTGCCACAGACAGTCTCCCCTGTGGCAACTCCGCAGACTCGCCACTCAAAGTCATGAGAAGAACCAGGGCAGCAAATACAGATACTGCAGCATTCAACAGCGGTTTGTGAAAGAGAAAAAAAAAAGTGAGATAAAGAGATTAAATCTATGGTTTAAAGTATAATCACTCCCAAAACAATGTGTGTGGGTGTATTTGTCGAAGTGTGAGACCCTTACCGTACTGCAGAAATGTGTTAAATGTTTGTAGAGCCATTGCCTTGGACTGTCTAGCTGAACTAAGAACTGCACTGGAGTTTCTGAGAGAGGTTGTTGTTCTGAATGACAGGGCTTTAAGTCCTCTCCAGTAACTCTCTGCTCCTCACTATACACAGATAGTCAAGTGTTCCTGCTGTTCACCTGCCCCTTGTGGAATGAATTTATACTTTCTGAGGAACCAATCGCTGTTTCTGAATCCGAAGCTGAAATTTGTCGGTATGTTAAAGTGCATCATTTCCTGTGCCCTCGGGACTACAGCATGCAGAGACGGCACCCAAGCAAAGAAGATCATTCACCCATAAATGCTCCCACACACACACACACACACACAAATTCATGAAGACAGAGGTATTTGCCTTAGGAAATAGCAATTCCATGATTGGGAAAGAGACTTTCACCTCAGTAGCTGATCAGTTCTCTTGAGCATTGTTTTAATGATTGACTCATTGTCTGGTTTAGCTGATGGAGCACAGCCAACCCCTGCTTATACGATGCACAAGACAAGCACACTGTGGAGTTTTAGAATTACATTAATCTGCTCTTCACCTATTTAGTAGCATCCTGCTTCTCAGTTACCATAAACCTGAAGGTATATGTATGCAAACATATGCAAACATATGTAGTACACAATATTAAATGCACAAATAAAAGCAGTATACAGTAGCATATACAGTATTTCAATTTATCATTACACCGCACTGTGTTTACAGTCATGGAAGAGGTATGTCTGACAACTGGCACAAACACATTGCAAAGGCATAGTCTTTAATCTGTGAATAGCCTAACGCTTTATTTTACACAAACATACATAGATCCCAGATCCGATGTGGGATAATTTTCTTTTCTAGCCATATCAGACATTTGTCCAAGAGCATATCAAAGCAATTCTGAGAGTCATATTCCAACATACTGGGACACTGGTAAAAAAACAACCACTAATTAAGTATTAACATTAGCCTATCCCAATTTCCCTTTAAATAAAACACATATTACAAATACATATACTAATGCACAGATCACTCAGACCTCACAATCACATATAAGTGCCAAACAAAAATGTGTGATACGTTTCATCTTATTTCATCATTGTCTTTGTTTCTTCAAGCATAAAATTCCCGCAGGAAAATTTATGACAATTGTCATGGAGTAATATATGTGCAGTGTGTGTGTGTTTTTCCAGGTTTCAGTGTGCCAAAGCATTTCTTGCTGCTGTAACTGTGTTTTTCATCACCATGGCGATGGTCACTGGACCCACGCCACCAGGAACTGGAGTGATGAAGCTCGCTTTCTGACGCACACCTGCAGATGAAGAAAAACAAAGCAAACGAAAAAGACCATGCATGCCTTCTCTCAGTCCCCACCTACTGTAGTCTCCTCTGTGTACCTCCATCATACCTTTCACCCTACCCCCCTGTGCCCTCTTCTTAGCCCTCTGTGGTACTCTTGCATGTTCCCTGTTCTCTGTTCAGTGGAACAGCTTTATTTGAGGAAAAAATATCTGAGGTGTCAAGACATGAGGGTACAGATCAGGGATTGTAAAAGGTTACAAAAGCATCAGTGAAAGTTTGAAAGGTTTTTTATGTGTCACTTTGAAGGGAATTTACTCTCTGTTTGGTCAGTTTGTGGTCAATATAGTATATTTAAGTGGGCAAAAAACATATTTTTTAACATCTGTCACACAGCCTTAATTCAAACTCTGTATTTTGTTGTAGCTGTAACAAGGAGAAGGGGTCTTTGGTGGAAAAATGTGCCTGTGGGCATACATTTCATCTCCTGCCATGCTGCCGTTTATTATACGCCTACCTGAACAGCGATGACATGCACTGCATATTTAGCCCACATCAAGGGCAAAGGATAGGTCACGGCTAACTGAGCATTTGATTCAAATTGATGAACCCCAGCTACTTATTCCAAGGTGGTCAAACATGTAAATATGGGTTGCACTGATCTGACTTTTTCAGCCACTGATGACGATGCATGTAATTTGGGTATCTGTTGATGCACAGTATAACTTCTTAATACACTCTATCGGCGTGAGAACTGTTCACATAGCGAGCATGAAATCAGAATGAAACTGAATTCAGTAGAATACATTTGCACCACTGTCACTGGTTTTCGAACAAGCTTTTTGTGTTAACATCAACTTTGATTATAAGAATGTAAAATATCAAAATAAAAAGAGAGTGTGATACTTTTTTGTCATACAGATAAATCATTTTAGACAGTGAGTTTTTTTTATTCTTGTCTGGAAAGAACATGTTGCCACACCTAGTCGTACTTTCCTGGAATTTATAAATCAATCACCAGTTTAACACAACCCAACTGGGCAAATCATATTACTGAATAAAGAAGCCCCGGAAGATATTGGACATGCAAAATACTGTTAAATGCACAATGCCAATCCACCTGAAAAAACATTATTTCAGTCCATGGTGCCTTCAAGAACCCGTTTCAACATGTCTTCTCGAAACAGGGACGTTACCTGGTTACCTTGGGTGCACTGCACTAATTTAATAAAACATCTGCAGTTTGTCATATCTCATCTCTCTACAGCTTGACATTATGTCAATGAGCACTTCATCACCAACTGACAGCTCGTCACTGAACCAAAACATATCCATTGGCTATTGCATACTGGTACAGTCTGTGTACCAAAGACACCTTTCCTCCATATTGTATAACATATAAATTAATTCTGACTAGCACCAGGACGTTTGGTGAGAACCAAAACATGAGACCTAAAGGTAAAATATTGTTTTAATTTGTATTCTATTTTATCTCCATATTTGTATTGCATTATTTCATCATCTCTCAGTTTGAACAACACGCCACTTCCTTTTAAATAACTTTTTAATTATTATTTGAGGTTTCCTGTATTGAATGGTGTCTAGCACAGGTGTTACCTCATTTGGCTCCACTACACTTTTGACGCTTTTCCACTGCAAACCCGACACTACTCTACTCGGTATGGTTCGGCACCATGCTACTCTACCCACTACTCTACCGGCACGGTTGTGTTTCCATTGCAAGCAGGTACTAGTCTTACAAGCTGAAGTGGGTGGAGTTGGCGGGGTCGACACTACAGTGATACGAAACGCAGGCACGTAAACAACACGGCACAATAACCGCAATAGGTTTAAGTGAGATATACACATTTGTGGTGGAGACCGTGCTTAAAAACTGTAGCCTGCCACGATAGTGTTAGTTTGCTGCACGTAGCCTAAACAACACACCACAATTACCGCAATAGGTTTAAGTGAGATGTGCGCTACACATTCGTCGTTGAGACCGTGCTTAAAAACCTAGCCCACCAGATAGCGTTGTTTGCTAACTTGTGTAACATTTACACAAGTTAAAGACTGAACATGTATGTTCTACGATAGAAAACGTGTATTTGTTAAGATATAAGCTTCGCATCAAGGGGATCAGAAACACATGGCTACCATTTTAGCAATCAGTGGACAACACTGTACACGTCACGTTTTCGTATAGTACCTCTGAAGTGGGTATGAAAAATCACACTGGGTCCGAGCTGGTCCCAGGTCCATCCCCCAGTGGAAAAGCAAAAAATCAGGGTGGAGTCGCACCGTGCCGAGTAGAGCCATTACGAAAACTCACAGTGGAAAAGGGCCATTTGTGTTTTCAACTGAGGGCCCCAGCTTACTCTACAGTGTGACCAATAGGGCTTGCTGGCCATGGCCATATTTTATCACATTATAGTATTGGTTCATTCTACACATTCATCAAGCTAATAACATAAAAAAGTAAAAGACATCTCTCTTCCTATGCCACCACAATAAGTATTTCATACCCTTAAATTTCCACTTATTACATTCACCTTCAAAGTCGACGTCTCCAACCAAGCGGATCCTACCAGAACCAGGCTCCTGGATGCGATTGATGCCTACATCAATGACAACAGCTCCCTCTTTCACCATGTCTGCAGTTATTAGCTGTGGAACACCTGAAACAAACACCAAAATATATAAGGGATGATGGCCGCGGGGGTCTCCTGTTATACGGAAATGACCAATGAGGAGGAGGCAAAGAGCTCCAGGGCGCAGAATGCATTAATTCTGTATAACAGCACACCTTAAAGGCTGTTATCACTTATCACCAGTTGCAACTCATGCAGGTAATGAATAGTTGTTCCCTAAAACAGTGGTTATCCCTAGAAACATCTCATTTCATTGTGGCTGGCAAGTTCAACCCATAGGTTCAACCAGCGTTCTTAACAACTTTGTTGTTATAGTTACCATTCAAAAGAGCATTGATATAGAACGGTGATTAAACTTTTTCACTACATGCACTTGATACAGAATTAACACACACCCTGACAGCCATCTAGAAAACAGTATTTCATTTTCCAGGTGATAAGAGTTTGAAAACTCTTAAAATGAACTTTTCGCAGCTCCAACTGAATGCTTCCATTTTAACAGGAGTTTAGCCCAGGGGTATCAAATGTGGCGTCCACAAATTCCTTTCTAAATACACCTGTACTGTGCTCTGCATCTTACACATAACACATCACATAAATACTCAATAACATTTCAACTCTACACTTGCAAACAGTGTTGCACCACTATTAAGAACTAAAATCACAAAAATGTCATCCAGAATATTATTTGTAGTCACATCATGCAGGTACCAATACTGTAGTTGGCTAATCTGGTGCAACTGGCCTGACCTGCAGCAGCAATGACGATGTCGGCCAACCGGCAGTGATGTGCGAGCTGCTCACGAGGAGTGCATCTGTGGGCGATGGTCACAGTCGCATCACCTGACATGTCAGCAGGAAAGAGGCCATTAAACAACAGACTACCTGTATCTCTTTCTTGTTAGCTTAGCTTCCTTACTAGCTTTAAACAAAAAGTGTAAAAAACTGCGGTTAAAGGAAAAATTCAACATGAATTAATCTATAGCCCTGTTTTCCCCAGCGCTGTCGGTAGGACAAACAGACTGAATAGCAAACTGGCAGTTAAAAATAACTGAACTGGGCATAGGGAAATGAAACTGAAAGTGGGTTACTGTGCCCTATTGAGTTAGTGTTATTACAGAGTTCACTATTAGGTCTAGGGTTCAAATTTTGCATTCTTTTTTCAACAGCACTTGGTGACCTGGCACAACAGGGCTAAGGGTTGATTCATACAAGATTTCTGCTTTAATACGAGGATGTAGTTAATACACAGTTTTGTTTTTAAAATTTGCCTACAGTATAACACTGTCCTGCATGTTACACGTGTCATGTCTTATTTTTGGGAAATTACTGTAATGCTTTTCAAGGTCATCAGATCAGCATGTATGTATGGGATTAAAATCATCCACTCATGCATTACTGATGCCTGCAACTCAGCACATTATTTATAACATACAGAAAATCATATCAATACACACCACAATACGAGGGGGAAATGATAGGAAACTGAAAAACAGGTACTGTCAAATACAACAAAAACATCAACAAGTGGACAATAAATACGAGAGAGAAGCCATGTCATTGTGAGACAATATCTAGGTCGTAGGTGTGTCGGAACTCAGTCCTGATTTCAGAAACCACCGCCCTTTTCTCTGTAATCCTTCCTCTAGAGGAATGCTTTACCAGTCACAGCATGATCAAGGAGTCGTTCTGTGTGTGTGTGTGTGTGTGTGTGTGTGTGTGTGTGTGTGTGTGTGTGTGTGTGGTGTCTGTGCATTTTTGTATAGCCACCTTTCCTGGATTAACTGTATCCTCTGTATCTCAAAACTAAATGGTTATCTCTGTGTACATATTTTCCATAGTGTATGAATGTGCTGAATGTGATAGGATTCTTGCCAAGATTGCCAGGTAATGAGCAGAACATCTAAGACTGCAAAGCATATCTAAGTGCGCTGTCTTAAAGGGTCATGGGTTTACTTCCGACTCAGTGTATGCGGCGTGTTTCTGAGAGTTGACAGCGATCCTTGGTAAATGAGCCGTAATGAGATTCTGGCAAGTCCTGACATTGGAGAGGATTCCAGCACAATGACAGCAATGGCACATTATGAAAACTCCACCTGTACTCTCCCTGTGCTATTCTGTGAGGATGTTTTCCAAAAATAACAGCAATAGTCATTGCTTGGCGGTCATGTTGGTCAGTGGGACAAATTTATAATGTTCTTATTTATAAAGGGAAAGTGATTTAGGTGTCCAGTATCTTATAGAACACAGACATACATAATAAGATATACTATTGCATATTTTATAGTTGATTTTTCAGTTTGTCCTTTATTTCTTTTATTATTAGATCGAAGGGCATAAAATGCTGTCAGTGTGATTAGCAGGGCCAGCTGAGATGACTGTGTGTGTGTTTTTGTGTGAAGGCAACAGGACACACAATTTAGAGATGATAGGTGCTGTGTAGTTCAGACTCCTGGTAGGGAACTAAAACCATGATGTCCTGCACAGGTGGAAGTAATCCAGGAAATGTGACAGCAGAATGTGTGTAATAGAAGTAATGCAAAAAATTGAAAGAGCATTACCAGTGTAAGCACAGAAATACTGTGTCTAAGGTTTAATACAAAAGGTAACCAGGAATATAAAAAAAACATACAAGTTCTTAACACTTAAAATAAATTCAGGGGAATAAAGAACCTACATGCTAGCACAGCTATTATAAGCCTATCTGAGCGCAGATTGACAATGCAAGGTTGGTAGCGTAGAGCTACTATTTATCCCACTACAATTAGCTTAACAGCAGGAGGGAGGAAAGAATAAACACACACATGGTTGGAGTGGAGTCACAACCACTTTTCATTGGGGCTTAAGAACATACTGTGTAACATATTTCACAACACAATTGTGCAAGCCCTGAAAGAATTGCCCATGTCTTTTTGCTGACACAGCAGAGTCATCTTTCTACCTGCAACCTGGACTTGTCAAAAATAACAGAAAGCAGTCAAGACTTTCACTATGACCTCCTTAAAAGGAGGAAGACCATATAAGAGAAATAATGCTCTTCCTGCCTCGCCTATCCTGCATTCAATTTCATGTCCTGTTCACTGTGGGTGGCAAAGTGCCCAGTACTTCCTAAAAAATGTAATTTTCCAGGGAAATCTCAACATTAAGCAATGACTGCCATATTAAAGACTGATTCATCCATGCTGCAAATTACAGAAGCATTCATCCATGGCATGGCCTTCATCCACCTTACTGAACTAATACAGGGCAGTCAGGCAGCAGCCTTCTCCAAAACTGAGAAAACGTTGCCATCTAAGAAAGCATTTGGTGGCAGTACGGCATCAAGGCATATCGAAATCAACAAAATGTGTTAAATTCTGCCTTCTGGGCAGGCATAGAGTAAGAAATAACTCACAACAGTTTATGCACAATAGTCTAAAGTCAATCAACCCATGGTCCTGCTGAGTGCCGTCAGTGAGATAAAAATGAGACAGTTTAAAAATTAAAATTAAAATTAAAAAATTAATAAAAGGTGACCGCACTCTTTGTTTGACCTGGTGACTAACAAATCCAAATGCAATATCTAACTGTGTGTTCACACCAAGACCAACTAAAGCTGGAAGTAATTCATGGAAATAATTCTGGAAATAATTCACTTTGTATGGATAAGGACAACAAAAGCGTCAAAAGCAACGAGCGACACAACCTGGCCAACTAGAGTGACAAAAATAAGTTCAATACTGCTCAATTTGATTCGGCTGTAAATGAAATGTCATTGAGCGATAAGAGCGAACACAGATATTTAGCAGCTATTTTTTATGTGTGACAAAAGCGATTTTACAGCTTAGTAGTTATCTTGTTGTGAACGCACAGTAAGGATCTGGAAATGATTAAATTCTCATACAGTATAGGCTATAGGAAGGCTTACGTTATAAGAACTACAGTGCAAGTGCAGCTTGTAAAAAAGCAGAGGCCCAGTGTTTGAGTTGTTTGCTATAGGATAGACTAAAGGAAGATATGCAGACTGATTTAGCCAATTTAAAAAGCCTTAAACTAACAGATATGTTACAAAAGCGTGAAGTCAAAGACGCACTATAATCAATGGAACTGGCAACACCATATGGGATAATGTATCCGGAGTAGCCCTAGACTCAGCCCACCTATTTTTAGGCTGTGTCACACAGCTGACATGGAATTATTAACCGATTAAAGAACGATATGTGTTTGTTTCTATCCAGTTTGGGAAAGTATCCCTATGACAAGGTCCTAACTTTTTTTTTTTTTA
>JAVQKI010406478.1:0-12736 GCA_036025975.1 Nematalosa erebi | reverse complement strand
ATGCAAGGGCCTTTTTAAGAGCATTCATGAATTAAATTCTGAACACTAACACTGATATCTGTTGCGCTTCCTGATATCACAGATAATTACATTCTGAATGCTTTAAGAAAAGACATATATGTCAAACAAAACAGTGAGTGAAGATGCATATACTGTACACTCCAGTTAGACTAGCCATCTCAAATGTCTGCTAATTTAGATGATTTACATTCAGACTGATTGATGTCTATGACGATGACCCATGATTTATCCACACTAAGCCACAAAACGACTACAGTTGCTAACACTAGAACTGCATTTGACATCTTGCATACTGCTCTTTCAGAGCTGTCCATAATGCACGCTGTGGTAGTGTAAAAAAAGAAACAGATTTTGTACGCACAAAACAAATATAACCATGATACAGAGAATTCATAAATTATACCAGAATTTGTTTTGGCATACACAGAATTACACACAAAGGCACGCCTTTCTTCAATATGAGGACAAACTTTTTTGTTTTTGAAATGGCCAAAAAAACAAAACAAAACTCAAATGATCCTCAAATCATACACACAACCCAGTTTTCTTGAGCAAGAGACATCAGATAAACCATCCTGAGAACAAGTGACAGCAACAAAGAGTGTCCTTTAAGTCAACTAAGAGTTGACATAAGGGACGAGCTAAAGGCTAACATTTGTGACATGGGTGATACAGAGGCAACCTCTGTGAACAGAGCATGACCAGTGTGCTTCATCCGCTTGCGTGATTGAATCAATGTAGTGTAAACTGCTAGGATTCTTCACTTGCTCTTTTGCGTGATTGGTCCCCCCTGTTAAATGAGGAAGTACACATAAGTAAAGAAATGGTGGCTACAGTGTATACAGAAAGTATTCAGACCCTTTCTAAAGATATGTCAGACCTTCCCTAACTATACCAGTTAATATACAGTAAAGCAGCTTTTTTTCTTCCTTTTTCACACAGGTTTCACAATCAAGTGTGTAGTATGCATTGATGGAATTCTGTGTACAGCAGGAATAAAGGCCTGTTGACTGTTGAGAGCACACACTATGCCCATTTCCCCAGTCTACTTACAAGCTCTCAGCGCCCCCTGAAGTCCACTGAAAGCTCAACAAGAATCCTGTTGAAAGGCAGCGACCTAACAGTCTATCCAAGGGAGATCTTGCAACTAACTATAAACATACTTAGCTATCCACCCTCATCTAAAATGATTCATTGGAAATACCTATACCTACAGTAATCAATTCCATCAAAGCATGCACACACTCTTCAAATTAAAGGATACAAAAGGCTCTTTTTTTTAGAAACAGGAACATAATTCTCTGAGGATCTTGAAGTTATGTTATCAGGTTTCTTGAGAAGAAGAAGGATTCCTCAAGGATAACCTTGTGTATCCTCTAATTTTAAGAGTGCACTTAATGAAACTTCAGCTGCCAGGATTTTTACTTGCATTTCCTTGCAGCAAACTGCAACCAGCTTCATGTGTGAGTGAGTTTTTGCAAGTCACGGAACAATGTTCCTCCTTCTAGCACTCTATGTGGTTTAGCTTCAGTCTTTCCCACATGTGCATATCCTCTCAATCATCTGACTCCTAAGTGCTGCTCATACATACAGCAAAAAAGAGCGAATAAGCAGCAAGCAATCCTGTAATGTGAATGTGTTTCAAAAATTTACTCATTATGATCACTGCATCACATCTGGAGCAACTGTAAAACCTAACACAATCCCTTATGTGAACAGTATTTCATTTTATAGTACTTAGTCATACAAAAAGCTTCCACACTGC
The DNA here is from genome assembly GCA_036025975.1 of Nematalosa erebi. NCBI lineage: Eukaryota > Metazoa > Chordata > Actinopteri > Clupeiformes > Clupeidae > Nematalosa > Nematalosa erebi. The sequence goes on along the minus strand of JAVQKI010406478.1, from coordinate 10,950 downwards.
TTGGTATCTTGCTTGGCAAGAATGATTATTTACAAAGATATTAATATTTCTCTCATTGATGTATCTGCTTTAAGACACTGTGCCAGATTTGTGTGGTAACTTTTAGACTAATAAGCCTTGCACGTCTGTAGGTACAGTATATGTGTTTATATCTGATGATTTAGAGGATATATAGAAACGCTAAAACCACAGTGTTTCAGCAGGAGGAACATTATTCTGTGACACTGATTGTAGAACAGCTAACGGAGGTTTTAGGCATTCCACAGTGTCCTTAAGCCATTATACGATCAGTGGAACCTATGGCCTATTACTGCTTAATTGGGTGCCAATTGGCAAGTGCAGGTGACTTTGAAGTATGAAGGTGCCAAGTGCCAGATGTCTAGCCAATCTCCACGTGTGTGCGTGTGCATGGGTGTGTGTGTGTGTGTGTGTGTGTGTGTGTGTGTGTGTGTGTGTGTGTGTGCGCACATGCACCCATCTTTATCCCATGTGGCAAGTGGGATTTGGCTTCCCTTGATGTCTCTCCTTTCATTCTTTATCTACCATACTGACACTATTAGAGCAGGGATTAGACCACCACTAACTGCAAACTGGTCGCTGATAATCTGACGAACTCTGGGCTAAAGTCAGGGTCAAAGTTGTGTAATCTAACTGCAGTTTGACCCTTTTCTGGCCAGACTGCGCATGCTGCTGCCTCTCTATAGACTTCAGAGCAGTGCCAGAAAGCACCAATCCTCTGGTGAGGTTTACCTTTTATTGCATTTTAAATTTGCTGGTAAAGAACCAAAATAATGACCTTGTTTCCTTAGTACTTAGTGTCTCCTTAGAACCCTGCAGTCTTTGTTGCTGACTAAACTGGGTGCTAAATCCTCTGAGATGCATCTATAGGGAAATTAAAATCTAGTATAATACTTCATCATTTTTGAGCTGATCTGTCCCTTTTATAGTAGTAGTTTTACACAGAACACCTGACGATGTTATCCAGAAGAGCTAGGGAGGTACGTAGCTTCTGGTGACTGAATCCCCTTAACACATTATGTTCTATCGAATGTTGAGAATTACAAGCATTGTAATAAAATGTTTGACAAATGCAAGCCCCTACATACCTAGGGAAACCATTCAGAGAGAGCTCCATCTGCAACTTCTGGTCTTGGGCAGCATAGTTGGGAAGCTGAGATTCCATAGTGGGAGGATGGATTTGGGGAATGAATTGGGAAAAAAGAGCCGGAGCAAGATTGCACCATTCTGAAGAGAATATATCAAGGCATTAATGTCTCACAAGATACTATTATTGATACATTAACACTGCATTTCAAGAATACATAAAACAATCATTACAAAAAATAAATAAATAAAAATAATTCAAAAAGATGTTTTTCTTTAAAACTTAAAAAAAATATACTTCCAAATTGTAAAGTACAGTGGATGGCACTGTATGCTGATTATATACTATGGAATCTCAATAGTATTTTATACTTTAAATAATTTCTGTACAAAGTCTCTTGCAGCCACTTACCTGGTCGAAGGGCATAAAGACCTTTCACGACATTAGCCATTGTTGATGGCCTGACTTGAAAAGGCATGGAATGGGCTTTCAGGAGAAGAGCTGATAAAAATGACATGCATGGTGATGTAATATTAGAAAAAGCCATTCACATCCGCAATACAACTGATTTGATATAAGAAGACATGCCTGTTTTGTTACACAATACACAGTTTGAGAGGTAGTCAGGAAAAAAGCATCACACACTTACGTATTAATGTTTTCACATGTTTTTCTGCAACGTGATCAGAGAAAAGCCTCATAAGGATATCCCGTAGGTCCTGGTTTAGCTTTCTTTCAATGTAAAACTTGTTCTGATTGCAATGAAAGAGAATGCAAAATCCAAGAATTATTGTGTGAAAACTGAAAATTACATTGCATAAAATTAACCAATGCCAATTGTGTAACCAATACACAAGAGATGTACAGTAAACAATATTGCTGTGTGGGAAAGAGTCACCATGTAGATGAACACTGGAACGATGCACTGCAGAGCTGCTGTATACTGAGTGAGGACAAGGTTAAAATGTTCTATGAAGCCATCTGATGGACTGCCCTGGTAAATGAAGACAATACATTAGGCATGTCCATGGAAGCAATTCTCTTGTGATTGACATCTCATATATTCCCACACCCTTTGCATGACATACAGAATACTACACTACACATTTTAGTTACATTGACTTATTTTGGTTAATGATTAATGTACTTACCAAGAGCTGAGCAGACACTTGATCTAGGTGGCTGGAAATCTTCCAAACCAAATCGTTGTACAGTAGTTCTGAGTGTTGCTGACATACACATTTATAGACATGGCTGTGGGAAAATACAATACATGAAGAGAGAAGAGTCAGTAAAAGAGATGAATTCATTTGTTGTTTTCCATGAACTGGAGCTACACGTCTGAATCTGTAGAGCAAAGGATGTGCCGAATCGAGTCTTACCTGTATATCTGTTCGTACGATATGGAATTGTGGTCAGAAGGACTCTGAGTCAGCAAGTGCTCAATTGCGCTCTCCAGTTTGGGCCAATATACATTCTTGTAATCGTCCACAGTCATCGAGTTCATTACTAGATCATCAAAACACCATAACAAACCGAGATTTTTGAGTAATCGGTAGGGAAACAAGCGGAGTACCTTAACGCTAATTGTGATGTCTAATAGCTATTCTTTCCTGGAAAAGAATTTCAACTAATCAAACTGCAGACAGAAGACAGAATCCGACCTTGCAAAACATGCAAATAGCTTTGGCTAATGATTCAAAACCAACGAACGTTCTGGCGTGTGGATCACACTTACAAAACTTTGTGGCCGAGTTGAGCGTTAGTTTTCCTGGCGTAGATGCTGAGGCACTGGGACTGTCGGTGTCGCTTGTTTCGCTGCTGATGCTACTAGAATCCGAATCCATGTACCGCAACTCTCGCCTGGGCGGCATTCCACTGCAAGATTCCGTCGGATCTGTGCTTATCATGGGCGAGCAGAAAAGTTGGGCTTCATTTGACAGTTGAGCTCTCATGAAGGTGTAAGCATCTCTGGTGCCGTCGCGGTAGTTGTGATTGTGGTCATCTAATCGCTCTTCTTCCATTTCCTCCATACTGCATTTACCTGTCGTGGTCATGTAACGAAATATGCATTGAATTTGATGTTTCTAAACAGCTACAGACAGAGATTACTATTTCCCATTTACACAGCTACTTCCCTGCTACTGACGGCTGTGAATTTGCGACAGTTTGCAGCATGGTTTCCGGAAGACCGGTGCTTGGGAATTGTAGTCCTTTGTGTTTTTTTTTTTGCTCCAAAAAGAACTTGTTGGAAAAACAACCCCCCACCCACCCATAACGTTTTCAACCCAAAGTTGGTCTCTTTAGGTGACTTTTTCTCATGGAACCACAACTATTAGGAGGTGTATCAGTTTTTTTTATTTTTCAGAAATAAATGCATAAACATAATATCCTCCGAACCGACACAACGGCAACACATCTTGAAAAAAGGGGCAATCTGGTCAGATAAAGAATTCCAAAAGGTCTGCAAATAACAAGCCCTGCAAGTAGGCTGCAACCTTTGATTTCTACAGGACAATCATACACAATACAAACACGTCGAAGCAGAGATATCCGACAGATACAGACAAGTCTGATGACAAATAAAAAGTTTCAGGTCGACATGTGTCATGGGAACATAAAAAATAGATGAAGAGCGCATTAATAAATGCTTTTATTCTTAGAGGTCAAAATTGACAATCATATGGCTTGCTGGTTGGGCTTCATAGTCATGTTCATAAAGGCTTTATCTCAAATATAAAATGTATCCTGTATTGTTCTGAAAAAGTATGCTAATATGGACATCCTTTATCTGGGTCTGCAGGTGGATTATGCACCAAAAACATAGGCAACTACTTACCTTTACTATCGCATCCCATACCAAATTAACAATCCCTGCAGTGGTGAACATGATTTCATGTGTCTCAACATATAAACATATAAATTAGCAGTTCATAAAACAGCCTAACAATGTTCTTTAGAACCACGTCTGCATTATGTCCTTGTGCTTTCTCGGGTTATACACATGCTTACGAATTTTCAGTGGGGGTGGAGCTGAAATGAAAGGTTAAGTTACATCGAAAAATCAGAATTCAACCTATTAATTTGTACAAATAAATCAAAAGGTGTCCGTAATACAAAAGGCCATTCAAACAATTGTGGACCATAAAAATCTGTCCTCACATCACATTGTTGGTGGCAGTTTTCGGAATCATGGAGACATAGATTTGTTCACTGAAGTCATCTTTTTTAGAACACTAATTTTGTCATGAAAAGATTCCTCTTCAACCAAAGTGCATTATGGCTAATGGACAGCTTATTACACATGGTAAGGCTTCTCATGGTCAGGGACACTTTCCTTCACAACAAAAAGGAGACATAAAAAATAACACTGCCAACTGCTTGCTGGCTGTCTGGACAGGACTTGTTTCCCAAAAAAAAGAAAAGAAAGAAGAAAACCACTGATACATCAACAGTAAAAAGTAGCTGCCAAATGTCAAACACAATGCCACCTGTTTTGCTTCGAAATCTTTGAGAGAAATTCAAAGACAAAGCGCTTTGGAGGGTTTAATGAAAAAAAAAATCTTGAAAAAAGTGGAAATAAAATGTTCTTTGGTCTACCTATATGTTCCCTTTAGTCATCCCATGTCAATGTGAATGGCCAGTTTTAATTACACTATTCATCGCCAACAAGAGCCCCATGAAACACAACTGCCTAACAACCACAGATAGATAAACGAATACAATAAGTTAAAGGAGTGACTTCTATTCCATATTTGTCATCCGAGTTGTGGATACCCCACTGCCCAATTCTCATAATGCTCTCTAACCATATCTTATTGATGTTGAATGCAAATTTGCATGCACCTACCTACGATTGCATTACGGCCCAAAGTGTGAATATACGCACAGCAGAATCTGTGCCATCTTAACAGACAAACAAAAAAAAGAAAAACCCAACATGAAGAGGTGGGGTTGGGGGTGGCAGGGATTGGGTACAAAAAAATAGATATCTCTAAAATGTACTTGAGTACAATAAAGACTTGCTAGTGCTCGTGGACATGTAGTTGAGAAAACGAGGGACTCAGTTTTTGTGTTGTTAAAGGTCTGTGGTGTCCAAAACATTTTCAGCTGCTGAACTGTTTGATGGAGAGCTTGCTTTGACGCTCTCTGGGTTTTGATTCTCTGGCAGTGTGTCTCTAAGGCTGTTCTTCTGCTGTGCCTCATCCGGCTCCTCCTGTGGTGTTGTGTGCGTGTGCTCTGCGCCACCCCCCTCCTCCTCCTCCACCTCCCTCTCACACTCCTCCTCCTCCTCGTCCTCCTCGCCCTCCAGTCCCTCGTCGCTGCAGCAGGACTCCTCGCTGTCGCATGAGCTGGACGTCTCATCCTCCGAGTTCGAGTACACTTCGGCGCCTTGGAAGATGTAGTGATTTGGTGCTTGGAACAGGTACTGAGAGCCTGTCAACATACAAATGTTTCAGTTGAGGTAAGCAAAAGCATATGCTTACTTGGATCAATATTAATTACATAAGGCTATGATGAAATCATTTCTTTGGACATCTATCATATAAGGCACGTGCGGAATACTTTTCTGAATCATAATTTTACATGTAAGAATAACTAGGCACATCAAAAGCCTCTTGTTTAATCCAGAGCTATAAAAGTTTGGCTTCCGAAAGTCCTACCAGGCTGTGGCTCTATCTGTGCAGTTGCACAGGTAATTCCATTAACTCGTTGATCTACCTGGATAAGGAGTTGTGTTAATTAGAATAATCTGGTTTAGTGAATGGTTGAAGAAAATAAAGATTTGACTGGACTTACTTTCTGAAGCCAGACTTTTGCGCCTCTTGTTTTGTCGACAAATATTGACCATTACTTAATCTTGCAGTCACACTAGCTGCATTGTAATCTGAGAAGCAAATGGCAGAATTCTTTGGTTAAGAGCTCAGTGTCTGCCAGTCAACTTAACAGGTGATCTTACTGTCAAGGCGTTTGCTGATTGGACTACGACAAATTCTGTTCAGCCAGCACCGTCGTGGAGCAGTGTCTTTTGCTGCTAAGGCCTCGTCTTTTTGTGCGTCTTCCGAGTCTTTTGTTTCTGTTGTCTTTGTCCCCTTCACACTGGGGGACTGAGCGTTTGGACAGTGTTCTGTGTCTTTGTCGGCCGTCTCTATTGTGTCTGTCACATCTGCGGCTGTGTGTGCAGGCTCCGCGGCAGGTTGGTCGCTGGAGCCGGTGTCAGTGTCTTCACCGGGCGCCGCCGCTGGCTCAGGCTGCGTAGGGACCGGCCGGGGAGGCTTCTCTGTGATCTCGGTGAGTCGGGCGGGCGTGTGGCAGAGCTTAGCAAAGTCGCTGCCCAGCCGGTGGCACAGTTCGTTTACAATGACGTCGCAGTCCCCCAGGAGCTCCACGTCAAAGTTGAGGTGCGGCAGCTGTTCCCGGTTAATCAGGATCTGAGGCACTTCATGTGGGATGGAACCTGTCACCAGAAAAGAGCACAACAATCAAAAAGTCTCAGTAAAACAAATTAATTACAAACAGTAGATCAAAGTTTATTCTCTCTGTTATGTGCAGGGTTCCTCAACACATGCATACTGTAGATGCATTAGTACGTGCAAGTTTTGTTTTTCAGGAGGTCTTAACAGTATATATATTAGGACATGAGAATGTGGTAACATACTTGGTATAAGTGCCACAGGCCGCACTTTTAAAGAGGACCCAATGACAATGAGAAGATCCACCTCATCTTTGTCTTGCTTCATTGCCCTGTGAAAGAACTCTGGAAGGTTTTCGCCAAAGAATACAATGTCTGGTTTCATGATTGCAAGAGGAATGTCGGGTGGACACCTTGGACATCGAGGGACAACCTGCAACAAGTTATAACTCATCAGTATCACTGAAATCGGTCATGCTGCAGTAAATGAATGCAATAAATATCCCACCTGGTTGAGTACATCTTCAGAGATGATTTCACAGTCAACTTTGTATTTGCACATGAGACAGGAAGCTGTGGCAAAGGAGCCTGGCAAAGGGAAGGGAGTGCATGAGGGAAGAGAGGGAGAAAAAACTCTTTTAAACGGCAGAGCGAGACAGCAAACTGATCTTGGTACAGGCCATACTACAGTAAGATGGATGAGTCTTTAAGAATATTTAACAGGGAGATCTAATGCAGGGAGTTTACCATGACACTGGATGATTCTTTGGACTCCTGCAGCCTGTTCTAGGGTGTCGATGTTCTGAGTGTAATTCCGTAATAGCTTCCCCTGCTGGTCTAGCATAGCGATGAATTTATGACATGGAGATGGCTGGAACTGTCCAGGGTAGATTTCCTGACCAATCAAAATTAGCAGTCACAAGAATCAGCAATCTGTTCACAACGACATACTATCATTTGCAGTAAGCCTACATTATCTGTATTGCAACACTATGACTAGTTCTGTGTAGTTCAACCAAGAGGACAGGGGTCCGGTGAGAATGTATGCCAACTACATACATATTTATATTGATGTAAAAAAAAAAAAAAAAAAAAAAAAAAACACTCTAACATATCACTTTCATTCACTGACTTAGGCAAGCTTGAATCCACTCAAAGACAAGACACAATCCACTGTGCCGTTACCTTCACTAAGCCGTTTTGACCAGAGGGTGTCTCTAGTGAGCAATCACAGTCCAGAGAGATGGACTGATTTTCAAATACACAATATAGCCCACCCCACATGAGAAAAGAATTTTCAGTTTGATGAAGAGTCTAACAACTTGGACAGTTGGAAAAAAGTTCCAACCCTCCTCATAATATGTACATCTGTAAGTTTTGCAAGGTCATGATAGAGAGGGCTGCTGTGAAAGGGTCATAATCAGACAAATTAATCACCTCATTGTGTAAAATCAAGACTCCTGAAGCTATTAACCACAGAATTTCTGTGTAAATATCAAAATGGACAATTTTATCCCAGAACCAGCTTGTAACCAGTTAAGTTTTATTTCAGCTCTTCCGACAGAAAAACCCTGCTCACCAGAAATCATCCTTGTTTTTTAAGGCATACCATCAGCAATAAGCAAACTCTGTTCAACCTACCTTGGCAAACTTGAAGAAAGGCCTTGGGTCACGTCTGAAGTATTCTATATCAAACATTGCTTGAGGGTCTGGAAGATCAGGAAAGTCTATTGCAAGTCTAGCGTATATACCATCTCGAGATCGGAAATCCGGAATACCACAAGAAACCGATACCTGTTAAAAAAAAAAAAAAAAAAACACACGCACACACAACACATGAATGAAAGATATTATGACACTGGTTTTGCACGATGGTATGGTACTTTTTCACCTAGTTCAAATCTGGAACTTACCCCAGCACCAGTGAGGACAAGGATTTTCTTGCTTTCTTGGAGCAATCTGACAACGTCATCAAGTGTATTAATATCTTTCCTCTTCTTTCTCTTAGGTGGCTCGGAGATGTTGATGATGATCTGCCAAAGGGTCATATCATCCAGATCAGGTGGGAGAACGGTATCAGGAAGCAACTCTCTTAGGATTGTTCTTGGGTCTGTCTCCATCATGATGTGTTGCTGAATAAAACTGTAGGAGCCTGTTGTAAACATGACAATGAAATCAGGTACTGCACTGTGCCGATTTGTTCATACAGTATCTGATGCATTTACTCCTTTCCCAAGTCGAGAGGCTGAGAAGGCGCTGATGTGGGGTGTGGAGGACTACAAGTCACACTCATACCTATATGAGGTCTCGGGGTCCAGTCACTGGAGCTTGCGCGAGACGAACGATCATCGTCATCTTCATTGCCACAGTCTGGGGAAGCAAAGCCATTCAGCGGGACCCCACTTTCGGGCTCAGCACATTCTGTTGACAGAAATCAATAGCATTCAATATCTGGAAGATTTTTAATCTTAAATAAAGATCACAAGTAAAATTTTGTCACATGCCAGTTGCCAACTGTGGTCTGCTCAAACCCATTAAACAGGTCAGTGTTGTGGGAGAGTAGGCTAGAGTTTTTGCTCCAACTGCAACAGACCCCTTGAGAAAATGCAACCTAAATGAAGCATATATGGAGCTGCCTGAAAACAAATTTCACCGACTTCAGCATATTTTCATAAGATCACACTGAATTCCGTGCAAGTTTAATTAATGGAGTGAGTTTTGTAAATTACAACATTAGTCTTGACGTTTACTGTTCCAAAGTTTACAACTACGGTCTATCTGTTCTGTTGCCTTCTGTTGTTGGGTCGGTGCGCCAACCCTGTAACGTCCATGGTGCCGACACCATCACCATGGCCATCACGGACGTGGGCTCACTAAATTTTCTTTTCATAAGTTATCGCTAAAAACTAAGCTAGACAAGCAATTGACGTAAGGTCAAACTTCGAATTGTAATAACGTAAAACAGAGCTTTTCACTTTAGGTACAACATATATCCATAAAATTCGTTAGTTCATGCTGTCATTCGGCCAACTCAGCTGGCTATTTGAAAAACCTAAGTTACTGACACTCCGTGCAGTGACAAAACAGACTGGTTTCAAGACTGGTAGCAAAACCATTAGCATTGTTAACTAGCCAGTCACATTTGCTGGCAAAGATTCGTTTGCTTATTTGCTACACCTAAAAGTAGCCATTATGCTACTAGCTAGGTGTGAGTACTATCTCCTGAGATAGTCAAGAAATTAAAGAAATGCTTTGTGTTGTTTTCTAGCACTGATAGTTTCTTAAATTGACTTAAATTTACAAGTCGGTATCTAATGTAGCGAGTGCTGCGTTGCACTGTTCATAAACACACGCTTCAATTTAGCTAGCATGAGCTATCTATGATGCTACATCATCAACAGTATCACACATCAACAGGAAGAAAAAAATCCACATCACTGATGGCCAGGGGAGCTACGTACAAATAGCTAGCTTGCCTATCTATTGGCAAGCAAGCCAGGAATTTTCGGACGAGGCTGTCTGGATAGCTAGCTTGTTTAGCATTAAATGTTCGTGCATCACGATAATGGCCAAAGGCCGCCAACAGCTGTAAAGCTTGTGAACTTGTTCGTGTAGACTACCTGTGAGTTCCTCATCTTGCCCAGACACCGAGGACCTCTCAATGGGTAAAATATTTTCACCGGGCTGCGGGACTAACAGCCCATTGTCTCCGCCTAGTGTTGCTGTGGCCTGTCCCACCGCCATCGCCGGCTCAACCTCCTCGACAGACCGCGCTGATGTCGCCGCCGCCCAGTTCTCTCCGGTCTCAGGTCCGCACATTCCTTGATCTTTCTCAACAATTTTAAGTCCATAGCCAACCGACATACCCATCCTAGGTTTTTTCAGAAGTGGTTCATCTGATTCAGATGGTCTGGCTTTAGCACCAACAAGAATATTCTCTCCGTCCGCCATCTTCAACTCTGCCGAGCCGCTGTAATGGCCCAGCGCTGTAAAAATTCTTCCGTGCTCGACAGCTGGGATATTTAAATGGCGCATGTGACTTTCTCTTGCTCACCACTAGTGTCCCGACAATGAAGTCAATGGCATATTGGCCAAGACGAAACAATTAAAATGAACAATAGCAATAACATTACAATTACATGTTATAAATCTGAAGAAACCGAATAAGTGTATCATTCTTGAGACTGAACGCCATGTTATTTTCATTCAATTTTCAAACGAATAAAAAAAGCGTTGATTGCAATGTATCCTATGTTACTCTTGCAAAAAGAGTTCTCTCTTGGAAATCAGCCCTACTAAACTCAATTTAGCTCTTTGTCTAACTATAGCAAAGTTTCCTTTCTCATTTTGAATACTTTCATCTCCTGATGAAAACAGGGCTATTAATAAATGAAATGGGTTTGATTTAAAACCCTGTAGCCGCCCCCATGAG
>JAVQKI010406443.1:0-14173 GCA_036025975.1 Nematalosa erebi | reverse complement strand
ATATTCTGTCATATCTTTTCATGTGACAACACTATAGAGATGAAACTTTGATACAACTTAAAGTAGTCATTGTACAGCTTGCACAGCAGTATAGATTTATTGTCCTCTGAAAATACATTTTTTTTTTTTGTCCTCAAAACACAGCCATTAAAGTCTAAGCAGCTGCCAACAAAAGTGACCGCATGTCCACAATGTCCCCAAAATGTCAATATTTTGTGTGAGCATTATCATGCACTGCCTTAACCACTATGGGCTTGAAATTCACCAGAGCTGTACAGGTTTCTACTGGAATCCTCTTCCATTCCTTCGTGATCACAGAGCTGGTGTATGTTAGACACCTTGCTCTCCTTCAACTTCGGCTTAGGGATGTGCCACAGGTGTTCAAATGAGTTTGAGTACTTGGCCAGTCCATCACCTTTGTCTTCAGCTTCCTCAATAAGGCAGTTATTCATCTTGGATGTGTGTTTACGGTCATTAGGTAGTATGTATGTATGTTGTGGAAATGTCATAAGGTAGTATAGGGTAGGATATCTTGTTTGAATGTCATAGGGTTTTTTACGGTTAGTATGTGTATGTTTAGTCATAGGGTAGTTTTAGGTTAGTTTGTGTTTGCTTAGTTGTATGGATGTTATTGTCTCTGTGCCTTGATGTGTATGTTACTGGACACCTTAATTTTCTTCGGGATAAATGAAGTATCTCTATCTATTATCATGCTGTAAAACGGCCATGCCATGCATGTGGCCTAGTTTCCGAAGTGAGGGGATCATGCTCTGCTTGGAATTGTCTAAAGTCAAGCATGATGGTGCTAGCATCATGGCCTAGGGCTGCATGACTGCTGCTGCCACTGGGAAGCGGTAGAACACAGAGAGAAACATGAATTCCAAAGCAGAGCATAATCCTCTCTCTTCGGAATCTGGGCCGCATGGATGGCATGGCAGCTTTACAGCATGATGACCCTAAACTGAAGCTGAAGACCTTACTGTGAGGTATACTCACTTTTGTTGCCAGCTGTGTATAAATAAATGGATGTATGTTGAGCTATTTTTAGAGGACCATAAATCTATACTGCTATACAAGCTGTACAATGACTACTTTAAGTTGTATAAAAGTTTCATTACTATAGTACTGTCCCATGAAAAGATGTGACAGAATATTCGCGAAAATGCAAGGTGTGTACTCACTTCTGTGGGATACTGTATGTATCTATTTACTATTGCTATTGCTAATGCTATTGCTATCCGCTACAGGTATTGCTCATATATCCCATAGGGGCAACTGTCATGATTGTGGCAGTGGGGAGGTGGTCTGGTAATGTGCTCTGTGACTCACCTGGCAGCCTCTTTGATGGCGTGGTGAATGAAATACCTCTGCACGGACACGGGCCCTTTCACCTCCTCCAGGAGCCTGAAGATGGTCTCATAGTCTAAGCACAAGCACCGGGGGCAGACAGATTTAGAGGCAAGCCAAGACAGTCAAGATCAATATCAAACCTTAAGATGTACATAGAGCACAACACAGTGGTCTGTTCTGCACTCAACCTGACACCGTCAAACACGATCACGAGAGAAAAGCCTTTTTTTTTTTTTTGTCTGGCTCAAGGCTCAAGACACACACACACACACACACACACAGCTATGCCAGTTCTGCATTCAGCACATTTTAACCACTGAGCAGACCTTGAGCAATCTCACTGTAAGCCAGGAAATGTCCCTTTTTCACTATCATTTCAATGAAACACAGCCCAGAGGGACTGTAGTGGAAATGGCCTTGTCATTTAATAAGAATGCTTGGTATGTATGTGTGTGTGTGTGTGTGTGTGTGTGTGTGTGTGTGTGAGTGTGTGTGTCAGAGTCTACAGCTAATGTGTGTGTGTGTGTGCGTGCGTCTGAGCACAGAGCTAATGTGTGTGTGTGTGTGTGTGTGTGTGTGTGTGTGTGCTGGAGATACTTACTGCGGCCAGGCTTGCGGACTTCCTTGATGACCCGCGACCGCAGCTCGGCGTTGGAGCCCTCCAGCGGGATCATAATGACCGTCCCGGGGACACTCTCCCCTCTGGAGCCATCGGTCACCCCCTCCTGGCCGGGGGGACTCAGTCCCTCGCAGTTCTGCTGCCCCTCCGACGGCCTCTCGTCCAGGCCGTCCTCGCCCAGACGCTCGTCCATGCCGGACCGCTCCTCTCCGCTGTCGCTAAGGCCCCCGCCTCCCCTCTCGTCCAATGAGATGCCGGCAGGGCCGCCGTCCACCCCTCCGGGCCAGCCGTCATTGGCCTCTGGACCTGGTCCTCGGTCTCCATTGCTCTCTGTGCCTAGGACACTGTTCCCCTCCACGCCTGTAGGGGGAGACAAGCCAACTGTAAATCCTTTGTTTGGACTGGAGGAAGAAAAATGACCTATTCTCTAAACACCTGTGTTGGCATAATTGACGCTGTCGATTTGGGCTACAGATAACTGGACTCCCTCCGCAGCTGCCGCCCATGTCACTGTGTGCTGCTACAGATACATATTTGATTTCATTCGCTTGAGTGAGCAGACTTGACTGATCTTGTCCAATAGATTTGGAAACATTGGGAACAGGCAAGGGAGCTCGGTACACTCAACTCAAACAAGCCAAAGAGGTATGAGGAAGAGACAGAGAAATAACACGGCGCTAGCGCCAGTGGCAGGAGATTGCCTGGAAAATAAGAGAGGCTTCGGTGCCTCTCTGACAGCATGAGTCAGAGGCAAGAGCAATCACCGGGGAAAAGCTCGCACACTTAACCCAGTTTGGAGATCTCTTCTCTCCGCGCACTACTAAATCACTCTACAACTATTCCACTCTTTGTCTTCCTTCCATCCACCTCTGTCTTCCTCCTTCCTTTTCGTTCTCCTCCACCTCCCCTGTCTCCATCTCTCTCATCTCATTAGTGAGTGTTCATCATGCTCTCCGAGCCTAATTACCTTTGAGCAGTGGGATGGGCTTGATGAGGCCCTGCTGGCCCTGAGCTCCCGCCGCTCCTTTGCTCACCACATGGTTGGTGATGATGGGCGGGGTCTGCGGTCGCCGCAAGAGTGGCGACATGCTCCGCCGCCGCTTGGGCGCCGCGCCCGAGTTGGGGTCCCCCGAATTGCCCCTCTTCTTGCTCTGGGGGCCCGTCACAAACTCGTCGGCCTCGTCGATCATCATCCCCTGGGGAAGGGAGGAAAAAGCCACACATCGTGATTCAGGTATGCAGACAGGAAGTGCGGTCATAAAGAATCAGAGGAAATGGAACAATGGGCTTGTGTGGGAACACAGAGGGCCCTGTTGGGCCCTGCAGTCGTGGGTCACCTACCTTCTTGTCCTGCTTAAAGGGATTCCCAAACGTGTGCAGGCGCTTGGGCTGGTCAGGGTCGATCTCCCTCAGCGGCGAGGGCATCATCTTCAGGTACTCCTGGTAGTTGCCCATCTGGCCCACGGGGATACTATGCAGGTAGTCTGTGGAGCATAAGACAGCAAACACCACTCAACAGACACCTCAGTTACACCCTGACCTGCACTTCCAGCTCTGATGCAGGGGCACGAGAGGAGCAGCTCCATTAAAGCTCATTAGCGTGGGACTCATGTTTGTCTTTCAGAGTGGTTGTGTGGGCTGGTTGTGGAGGTGCAGAGCTGACAAATAAGTAGACTCTTGTGACCTGGAGTACACACACAGTCCAATGTGATAAAAGCGATCTGTTTGGATGCCAAGCAAACACAGGCCCAAATAGTCGACTGAAGACCTCTCCTTCCCATCAACCTAATAGACAGGACTTGGCATAAAGCGCAGCTGCCTGAGAAATCTCTGACTCAAATTACACAATTGTCTCCAAGGCAATAAATCTGGTGTTTGACGTCCTCTGCCAGCTCATATGGATCATCCCTTCATCATGAGGAAAGAGTAATGACGTGGATTCTTGCCTAGTAAATGCAAGCTGGCCTTATAACATCAAACGCTCACCACAGTTCAATAATTGAGCCTTTGTCTCCATATACACAGATGTCGAAAACAAAATAAGGTCATTACACTCAGACAAACAGGGTTATTCCTCATCTTTAGACTACAGCAGCTGGTTTCAATTGAACTGCTACTTCTATGGCTGTTTAGCGAGCTCAAAGCAATTATATTTTACATGTTTTTCTCTGCCATCAATAAAAAGAAAACTCATAGGCAACATTCCTTCAAATGCCTTGTGTTTGTCTCCAAAAGATCACTCATCCTGTGTGAACACTTTCCTTCCAGTGTTAACAAACTTCTTAATTACTACAGTGAATAGAGGAAGCTCCTCATCCATCTCTGTGCCAATAGTAGAAAAACGTGCTCACTTATAATGCACAATGTGCTGCATCAAAAGCATTATTAGGGTAACAGAATTGAAAAGTGGTAAGTAAGTAGGCTTTCTGCAATGTTATACACAAGGAGAGTTTAAACTTGAGTTAAGTGAGGCTTAATCTATGTGCAAATACGTATGTTTCAGATCTTGCCAATTCTTGAAGAAGTTTACCTTCATCCTGTCCTCTGATGAGCTTCTGAGTTGTCCTCAGGAGGTTGGAGCGCATACGGGTCACTTGATCCAGAAGGTTCCGTCTTGGAATGTCATAGGCATTCCGATAGGCCTGAGGCTTCAGATCCTTAACAGGAAATAGAGGGAGGAAAAAAAACAAACAGTGAGATGGGAAAAATGTGATTTATGACTGATGCTCAAAGGGCCTCTTGATTCTGGTCGTATTAAGCAAACAGTGCTGGCTTCTCATGATGTCCTCCCTCCGCCAAAATCGATCTCGACCCAAAAACCCTCATGATCTGTGACTGACGTTAATATTTCATCGATGGCCTGGCAGTGTTACCTTGTTGAGCAGTGCGATCTGGAACCCGGCAAACTCTTTGAAGTTAATGTCGGCGAGGCGCAGCGGCATCTCCCCGGTGATCCCCTGGAGCAGCTGCTTGAAGTCACGGCGGTGTGCCAACGACAGGGCATTGGAGTGGTTCTTCACCTTGATGCCCGTTTCCTGAGGGGGCTTCTTGCCCACCGACGCGATCAGACGGTCTGACTCAATCTTGGCCTGCCAGAGGACAAAGAGGGTCCGGTCAGAAACAAAGAACAGCTAATCCAGGAAAACACAAGTCAAGCACATCAGCAGGGCCTTGTTTCTTTTCATGTAACTGCTTTTGTTGAACTGACATTTGTTTCATGTGCCTCTTGCAGATACAATAAATAATAGAACCCCGCTGGCTTGTCTCAGGCTGAATATTTCCCCCCACTGCTTCCCTGTCAGTGCCAATAAAAGTGGTCTTGGCTGGAGCTCACACTGACTGGAATGGACTGGACCAGACTGGGCCGGGCTTGTAGGACTGACCTGTTGGCTGAGTTTCTTTAGGTAGGAGATGACGCTATAACTCAGCCCGCAGTCCATGTTGTCCGATATGAGGTTCGGAGCTCCCATCATCCTCAGTGCCTTCTTCAAGGGCTGTGTGATAGAGGAAAAAAGAAAAAAGTTAGCAGTGCTCATTATTACTGTTTATAAACCAGTAGTACGAATAAATAAACAAACTTAGTCTTACCAGTAGGAAATATGGTGGCATGGACTTTAGGTATATCTCAAAGGCCTGTCGCCATTTTAGGTTTGGCTTCAACTTGTGCACTTTGAACAGGTCATCTGTTGAGAGAGGGGTTTTTTTGTTTGTGAGAAGACCGTGGGAAAGGAGAAAGGACATGAGAGACGGAGAGAGATGCTAACGGAGGGGGACTGCGCTCAAACCAAGACGACACACTACGCTCCAGAGTCAGCCCCTGGAGGCATTTATTTGGCTTCCATGGTAACATGGCTGACACATTCATTAAGCAGAGCTAAAACTAACGCAAATGCAACGGAAGTCCAAGACAGTGACAAATGCTACAGTAGGCCCTGGGGGAGCGGTTAATGCAGTCTCTGTGCCCTGAGCGTCTGGCTCTTTGATTTGTCCTTCTGCCTAATAGAGTCTGAGGGTTAATCAGGCTAAATGAGGAGGAAGTATGAGCACATGAGGGGGAAATGGGCCCATATGCTCTTAACCAGCCCCAAAATTCTCATTTCACTGCCAAAACTATACTGCCCATACATAACCCAACTGCCTAGAAGTTTGCTGGTCATACACAACCCAACCACCCAGATTGAAACCAACCCACTGATTGTCACTGTCCGAACATCATTTCTTTAATGTGTTCAACTCTGTCCTGCATCGTGTCTTGATCCTGATGAGCTCCAAAGCTCCACTAGCAAACGTGCAGTGTAATGCTAGAGTGTAACCTGAGGCCCTATTTAAACTTTCTTTAGCCTTCTCCGTGTGCGTGTCGGGTGTGCTTCAAGGACACGGTGCGTGGTGTGCGCTTGGAACACGTACCAAGCAGAGGCAACAGGACAGGGTAGTTGTAAGGCATGACGAAGAGGTTGACACAGGTGAGGGTGGTGCTGGCTTTCAGGTAACCAAACGGGTGAGCCAGCTCACTGTGCTTCCCACTGCAGTTCACAAACACCTGAGAAGGAGAAAAAGAGAGAGAGAGAGAGAGAGAGAGAGAGAGAGAGAGAGAGAAAAAGAAAAAGAAAGAGAGAGAGAGAGTTACATTACTGTCGCATCAAGCTCTTTCACCCCTCAGACTCACTCAGTATTCTACCAAACAGGCACGTAGCAAACAGCCCTGCATTGCCTCAGGGAACCGATGCTGCGTGGTGCTGCGCTGCTTCCATGCCTCGTTACTCCAGGATGCCCCCGGAGAGACGCTCCTACTAAATATGTCCCCCTCCCCAGCCGCCCTCCCACCCGCCCACCAGTGCTCCAGAGAAACACGCCATCCCCGGGGGAGGGGGGAACAGGGAGGGGGCCGCTTTCGAGAGACGGCCTCCCTTGGTGCTCCACCTGCCATCTCTCTGAGCTCATGATGCTTAATTAGCCAGGATGCTAACTGATAACCGCTAACATCTTTCCAATCGCTTGCTCATTATGGATGGACACTGTATACAAGCTAGGTGTGGTACCTCTGGCACAGTCTACGCTGCCCAACTCCAAGGCTAAGTCTGCTGTTTCCAGTGCTCAAAGGGCATTACCATGTGTTTGGCTTACGAGTTGATCTGATCTGGGTCATGCTTTCTTGCCCTTTGATCTCCTCTAGTCCTCCAGTCTGATGTGGGACGATGCCAAATTTAAAAAGACTTTCACCCGACTCCCTCAGATAATAGACGCTGGTGCAGGGGTAATGGGCAGGAAATTACATCATTACGTTTCAATTCCCCCACACTCTAAACAAAAAATTGTTGACAGAGTGAGCATTTGAGCTGAACTCTTCATGTTTATCTGCCTAAAAATAGAACGTGGAAGGAAAACAACTCCTCTTAAATTGCCTCGAGTTGTGTTTGTGCCAAGCGTCTGCTTTTACAACACCTGTTGAATAGGCTCGTCCTGGCACAGCTGTTAAGTGCTAATCTGCAAAACGATACATAATCGTGAAACACTGTCGCACGATTTCTTCTGACTAATCCTGAACAAAGTCAAGCCAGCCCCAGTCAAAATAAAGCACTAGCTGCTATTGTGTTGTGAGCTCACATGTGTTCTGTTACCGTGCTGCCTTACCTGCCAGCACATGTGGGGTGACTTCCTCTCCAGGATGTACTGGGTAAGGGGCGAGGGTTCCAGCTCGTACTTGTCGAACGGCAGCTTGTCGATCACCATGGGCTCACAGTCCACACAGGAGAAGCGCACAACCGGGTGGGCGGAGCGTGGCGGCTACCGGGGGAAAAAGGGCGTCTGCCATTAACACTTAAAAATGATGGGAAACAATTGATATGGCCTATGTTAGAAAAGGAACTACAGAAATCAAGCATTGGCTCTGTTGTGAAGACCCCCTCACCAAACCATTCCAGACACATGACAACATAAGCTGTTTGTCTATATCAGACTCACACACTCATATATTTGGACACACATAATCTCTCTCTCTCTCTCTCTCTCTCTCTCTCTCTCTCTCTCTCTCACACACACACACACACACACACACACACACACACACACAAAAACACTTAGGATCAAGACACTGATGTAAAAATAAGGATGGCTACACAGACTACTTGGCTGGCGCTCAAAAGTAGTGCTAGTATGTTTAGCACCTGTAGTCCCTCCAAATAAGATCTGTACATTCTAAGCCTGTGGCACTGGGTACCCTGGTTGCAGCCCTCCGAGAGCCAGCCAGCCACTATGTTAAACCCTTAAAACTGTGCCCACACACATATCCCACAGCTCGGCACCAGCATACAAAAAACTCCTTTCAAGCTCTGACATTCGAAAATACCCACGCTAAAAACAAATGTCTAAAAAAAAAAAAAAAAAAGGAAAAAAAAAAAAAGAAAAAAAAGGCGATTTGTAAAGCTACAGGAACAAGAGCTTCTGCTCCCGCCCACTGCGCTTCTCAGCGCTGTGCACTCTGGAAGCCGCTGGAGAGGAGCGAAGGAAGGAAATCATATGGCTGGCAGAGAAGGAGGTCAAGGGAGGGCACTTGAACCGACCACACGAGTCATTAAACCCCCTCCTGCCTGCTCTATAAAAGAGGACTGATCAGGGTGCTAAGCAGAGAAGGGCCAAGATCCCTGCCTGCCTGCCTGTCTGCCTGCCTCCAGGCCTAAAGTCCATCTGATGAGCCTAAATAGGCAGGGAGGTGGTGAACTCTGCACTGCTGAAGCATGACTGAGGCGTATGAGCCTCCATGAGTCTCCTGAAGGGTTCACACAGAAAGGCCGGAGCTGGAGCTGGTGCTGCCTGTGATGATGGAGCACAGCCAGCGGTCTCGACCTTCAGCGCTGCTGGGTTTGTGCTCTCCTCACGCTGTGTGTGTGTGTGTGTGTGTGTGTGTGTGCTCTGTGAGTGTCACAAATGGCAGGCTGTCCTAAAGAGATTGAACTGAAGAGTGACTGAGCTGGTGATCATGGTCGAGCCTACCCAGGGAGCACATTTAACACCCTGTAAAAATCTCTACCCCGGGCATAATTGGGTTGTATGGAGCATGAAGGGGAGCGTCCCAATACAAAGGTGGTGTTCCTAACGCAAAGTGCCTACAATCATAGTCCTTCTCCAATAAAACTATCCCTGCTAGTATTATATAGCAATATGGAGCTGAAATAGCAGGTTTGGAAATTGAACAGATTGTCTTCTCTGCTTCACACACCTGCCTGTATACTATAAGCAAGAGGGGAGCATGAGTAAAATGATTAATTTACACTGTCTCTGTGTCTGACGTGGGGCAACCATGTGTTTAACAAAGAGCTTTTGTATGCGTATGCCTCGCATATCCTTTAAAATGGAAACTAAAGGGAAAAAATCTGCTCTGGTCAGCTGCAAATGCATGTAAAGTGCTTCTGGTGTAAACTAATACAAAGATTCTAACAGACATCACACATGCAACTGGTGGACAGTGTGTGAGTGTTTTTATGCCAGTGTGCCTGTCCCAGGTCTCCAAAGTAAGAACACCTTTAGGACAGAGACGAGGAGTGTCTGTTTACTGATATAAAACGTTGTATTTTACAACATGCTGCTAACTGCACGTGGAACTTTGACTTCCCCTTGGATTCACAGTTTAGGGAACTACGTGTCCCATAGGACAGACTGACCTCAGCACAACGGTACAAAAACACAATGGTGGATACACAGAGTGTTTTTTCACGGCTGCCCGAGCGGTTTTCACAGCTGCCGACTTGTTTATGCGAGGGCAACGGGAACAAGCAGCGGTGGCGCGGATGCTCACCAGAGTGGGCGAGTTCTGGTCAGGCCAGAAGGACTCGGGAATGGGCCAGTGGCCCACAGGCACCCCCGTCTTGGGATTGGGCCGCACGTAGATGAGCTTGTGACAGCTGTGCCAGGGCTGCGGACTGAAGGACGACACGGACCGACTCGGATCAACCAACCCATCTGCAGGAAGAAACAGAGAGAGGGTCGAGAAAGAGAGAGAGAAAGAGAAAAAGAAAAAGAGTGGTGAAAGGAAGAGAAAAATAGAAAGATCATAAATATCTACAGTCCACGCAGCAGGCACTCCACCCCAAATGCTAAGTGGGCATTGCCCTCCTCTATATAAACACATGTCTGCCTACGAGCCACCCACGAGAGTTCTGAGAGCTGTGTGATATACATCTGTGTGATATACATTGCTGTTTGAGACTCCACTCCACTATGCTTACCTTCTCCCAGCACAGGGGGGTCCGGCCCCGTCTTCTCAAAATTAATCACCACACCACTCAGCACCTTCTGCACCAGAGACTCCAGACACTGGTTGAGCATTCTCTGAGTGCGGACACAGTACGACCGGCCTGAGGGAGAGAGGGTGAGACAGAGAGAGACAGAGAGAGAGAGAGAGGGGGAAGGGGGTAGAAGACAAAGAAAGAAGTAAAGAAAAAAGAAAAATCCATGAGTTCCTAAGTGCAGTACATATGACTGCCACCCTCGCAGTCATGAATGTGTGTGTGTATGTTTGTGTGAGGGTATGTGTGCATGTGAGAGAGAGAGAGTGTGTGTGTGTGTGTGTGTGTGTGTGTGTGTGTGTATGTTAAGCATGCACACTACTGCGGTGTTGGGTGTTATATCTGTATTGCTGGCCAACTCACTCCTCTAACCCCCCCTCATGGAAGTGTATCTGCTCTGCATTACTTAACACACTGGAAACCACTTGGGCAGGCATGCAGTGGGTGGTAACACCACCAAAGCAAGTATATGTACACCAGTTATTGGTGAGTGTGTGTGTGTTTGTGTGTGACTGTGTGTGTGTCAATGTATGTGTATGTGTGTGTGACTGCGTGTGTGTATATGTGCATGTGTGGGTCACTGTGTGTGTGTGTGTGTGCGCGTGTGTGTATATGTGTTTGCTGTGTTAAACATTTATTTTAAGTGTGTACGGAGGTGTGTGTGTATATGTGCGTGTGTGGGTCACTGTGTGTTTGTGTGTGTGTGTGTATATGTGCTTGCTGTGTTAAACATTTATTTTAAGTGTGTACGGAGGTGTGTGTGTGTGTGTGTGTGTGGGCATGTGCATGACTAAGAGCAAGAATGTATGCAATGCAAGTACTGCATGTCTGTCAATATGTATGAGAGTGTGTGCCTGTAGTTATCAATGAGTAGAATGTGTAGGTGTTTGTTTCAGAGTGTGCACATGAACATATTTTGGAGATGTGAGTGGTCGATTTGTTCACCTGAATGTGTGTGTGTGTGAGTGCAGGAGTGTGGATTCACTGGTGGAAGCAGCTGGTTAAACTGATTTGATAGAAACTAGAACTGAAATATTTCAAAATGTCACGACACTGAAGCTCTGCTCTATCTTGTCATGCAAGGTACTTCCCATCTATTGTGAGTGTGACTGTGAGTGTGAGTGAGTGAGTGCGTGCGTGTGTCTGTGTGTGTGTGTGTGTGTGTGTGTGTGTGTGTGAGTGTGTGTCCATTTGCGCCAGAGTAACAGAAAAGTGATCAGGTGCCGTGGTACCTCCAGTAACTTCGCACATCTGCGTAATGGCCGACTCGTCGGTAGGGACGCTGCCCAGCTGCTCGTTCTCGGGCAAGGCGGCGCCGGGAAGCCGCAGCACCAGGGCGAAGAGGCGCTGGTCCCAGCGAAACGGCTCCTTGGTCAGCTCACTGCCCGGCAGTGGAGAGTTCAGAGGGAGGTGCAGCTGAGGAGAAGAGGGTGGAGGGAGGGAGAGTCAGAGTCAGCACAGTGTCCCACAGGAGACATGCACTGTTTAGATCAGACCCTTCCCGCGTTTAAGCGGACCCTCCAAGGCGGGCTACTTGGCGGGCTGAGTGGAAACTCGAACCCATGCTGGTTAACGTAAAAGGTACAGGTGACACGCTCATTTCGGATAACAAACACTGGATATTTGGCAGTGTAAAAGGGGTTGTGGGCTCAAAGAGGACCAACAACTCCTAATAGTCCTACATTGCCCACTACAAGGGTCTCATCATTCAAAAATGTTTTGCAATAATTTGCAATGATATGCACATCTGCACTGATCTCCAAATGTACCTGGGTGACTGTGAAAACACATTGAGTCTAGTCAAAGCCTTCAGAAGTATCTGAAACATTCCTGGGTTAGCTCAAAGGAGATAGCGCCTAGTGTTGTGAGTATGAGTGTGTGTTTGGTCTGGAGAGCTGCGGAGTGTTCCTAAATATGGGCACTCCTATCAGTCTGCGCCTAGGAAGACGAACGGACGGATGGATGGATAGATAGATGGATGGATGGATGGATAGAAAGATAGATGGATGGATGAGGCCGTTAGGTGGGACCTCTCACCTCGTCAGATACACCTGAGGTGTGTGTCAGCTTGTTCCCATCTGTGATTGTGATGATCACCGCTGGCTCCAGGAAGAACGGATTGCGACCCTGAGAGAGAGAAAGAGAGAAAGTGAGAGAAAGAGGAAAACACAAAAACTTAAGTTAAAGGAAAAGACTTTCCATCTAGCCAGTCCAACACATGCCTGCCCACTCCTGTTTCCAGCTACTCTCCAGAGAGGGTCTGCTTTCCGACCACCATTCTCTGACCAGAAACGCTGGAGGCTTGTGTAAGGCTGGGTAATGCTGGAAAAGGCAGTGGAAGCCAAAACAGCTCAACTCTACACAGAATAGAACTCCGCATGTGTCAGCATTTGTTTACAATACCCAACCACTCTCCACACCAACACACACACACACATGCACGCACACACACACACACTCCTCCATTTTGTTCCACTTGGCCTGCTATGCTGCAACTGTTTCTGCCTGATAATTTCACACAAAACTTTGAAATATTCCTTGATGTCTAACATCACTGAGCTACTGATCTGAGAAGGTCTTCTTATACATCTCACAGATCCCTAAGAGCTACTGGGAGTGCAGTGATAAGGAGAAGCCGAGGGAGAAAGCTAAAGAGAGAGAGAGAGAGAGAGAGAGAGAGAGAGAGAGAGAGAGAGAGAGAGATACTGATCCAGTCTCCAAGCGTGTTCTGTGGGGGTCAGGGCACGCCTGCTCGGTCTCACTGTGAGGAGACAGTAAGTGGATTTACATACTACCTCTGTGCTATACTATGCTACACTGACCCCTCAACCCTCTCTGCCCTATCTAATCCATCATGCTTTCAGACTAAGAGGGTGAGGGAACAATGGATGTACTGACTAGGGAGAGGGAGAGGGAGAGAGAGAGAGAGCGAGAGAGGGAGAGGGAGAAAGCAAGAGAGAGAGAGATTGTGGAGGTCATGGACAAGAAACTTAAATTCATTGCCCAGAACGGCCTTGGTCATTGTAGAATTTGACTCTGAACGTACAGTAAGTACTGTCACTGTGAAATCATTTCATCATTTGCTGCGATTATGCTGGAGTGAAATAATGCTTAGTGATGTGTGTCTACTTTAACTGTATGGAACTACAGTTTGCCTACATTATTCATGCTGAATAATGTATATGCAATACATGAGAATCACAAGGCCTTAAAATATGTACAGTGCATGGATGTACTATTCGGAGGGATGCGAGCAGTTTGAGCATATTGATGCACTGTACCTGGCCATAGTTGTCGATGCCAGATGCCAGCCTGTTGAGGTTGAGCAGGTCGAAGGCAGAGCGCAAGGCCTGACCCATGGTGGTTAGCCCAGACGCCTGCAGGTTCTTCAGCTCGCTCATGAATGTGGCATGGTTCTCCCGCCATCCCGCCTGCACACAAACATAAACATAAACAACAAACACATTCATATTAACATGCAACTGTATGAACACAATGACATTAGACAGCACAGTGACTGGACCAATGCACAAATAAATAGGAAGAAACACATAGTCCAGTATTAGAGTAACACAACGCATTAGATGTGTACTGGTTTTCAAATCAACAGCTTATCTGGCCAACATTTCCCTCTGGTTCTGACAGCTGCAATATGCCCATATGAAAATAAATAATAAATAAAATAAGTAAATAATCCTGTAGTCTATTAAGCATTGCTGCTCTCTTTCCTCAAGCGAGGTCAAGTACCTTATAGCCACGGCATTATGCTTAATCTACGGATGACCTGCAGGCTTACCACTCTCACCGTAAGCACTACAACACGCCTAAGTAACGAGAGAGGGAGGGCGAGGAGAGGAGAGAAGAGAAGAGAATGATAGACAAAGAGAGTGAGAGAGAGAGAGAGAGAGAGAGAGAGAGAGAG
>JAVQKI010405993.1:0-13828 GCA_036025975.1 Nematalosa erebi | reverse complement strand
TCTCCCCTCTCCTCTCATTCCCTCCTCAAGGTCCTGTGGGGTTTACCGACCAACCCCTGCTGCTCCAGAAAAGCAGCGGCAAGACATGGTTTCTACTCCTCGCCTTGACTACAGAAAAGAGAGCAGGGTGCACAGTAGCGGTATTGTTCAGTGCACCCTCTCCAGTGTTGCATCTGCAAGCGCTGCTGTGCATTTGTAACCACGGATTGGGAGATCGATCGACATTGATCGCCCGCCCACACCTGCCAAGGGAGGCTGTGCCTCTATTGACCGAATCATCCGTCTGCCTCGAGTGGGAAAAAAGGGGAAAAAATGGTGTATCTGAAAATGTTGTTTTTAATGTTTCCCCATAAGGCTTTATGTGTTCCAACTAATATTCATAGACAGTCACAAGACAGTCAATCTTCTTAATGAAGTATGCATTCTGGTCTGGGCAGTCTGGACTCGTAAGACAAACTATGATGTAGCTTTTCTCTTGACACCGCTTTCGTCTTCCCCTCAGTGGTTAGTCCCTAATCCCCACGTTTCCCTCTCCTCTCTCCAACATCCCCTATCCACTCCCAACAATTTGCTGGATCGTACACGATTTGATAAAAGTCGGCGACGAGATGAGGTCTTGTAGTGTGACATAGTTAAGCTCTGCGATTTTTTTTTTTCTCTTGTGACGTTCAAAAACCCCACGACAAAAAGTTTGGCATGCCAGAATTTTGGGGGTATCGCAATAACGTATAGAATGTTGACATAAGGTTGGCATTGAGGAATCCCACCACCAGCTGAGTGACAGACTCGCGTCCTTGTAGTGTGTCCAGTCTTCTGACTGAGACAAAGGCTAAATTCATGGCTCTGTGATCGCATAGCGTGACATGTTAAATCATGAGGGAATAACAGAGAATTGTGTAGTCTAAACTAGCCATAAGGCTTCACCTGTGTTTTTCTTTCTCCCAAAATGTGTTTCTAGGAAGAGAAGGAAGGGGAGCTTGATCCCTTAAGCCCCATTCATCTGGTGGAAAATGCCACAATAAGCAGACTCTTAAGGCTGTGTTCTTCAAGTTTGTCTGTTGGAATACTCATTAGGCAGATCAGTGATGTACTGCAGATTGAGAAAGTAGGCTGCCCATCCTTCCCACCTTTTTCTTGATCCATTGTACCTAGTTTGGCTATTCCACAGAAAATTTAGTTTTTTGTTATGTCCATAATGCCAATAAAATGGCATTGTATTTATGTGTCATAAATTACAACATTTGATTTGAGCCTATTTTAGAACTACATGCACACTACAAAAACAATCATTGTCAAGTTATTGTAGTTACCTGATTTTTCAAATGCTCATGTAAACGGAATAAACTAACATTCATCAGATTACTGCCGTTATTGGTTTATGAGAAATCCGTTAAACACACACAGGTTTTCATCAACATTCCGATTTCTTCAAGACATGTATGCACCTTAATCAGATTTTTTTTTATATCTGTGGCTGTGTGGGACACATTGGCGAACATGCAAGCAACAATAAACAACTATTAACATTAACCAAATCATGTAAATCCATTTCGTTAGATTATCAGTTTGGTTGTGGTTATCGGTTTCTTAAATGCATGTAAACACCTGAGAACAGATTATTACAGCTACCTGATTATGCCTGTTATCAGTTTGTTGTGATCATGTAAACGTGGCCATTGGTGCCCAGTTGGTGTAGTCGGGTGGTCAGTGTGGTCACAAAAACACCCCCAAAAAACATGAATGTCCACACAGAGCCACGTGTACAGTAAACCCTCTGACAACTGATGAATTAGCATCACTCAGACCCTAACAGACCCACTTGAAGTCAGGAATGTGCAAAGTATAACATTGGCCCGGGTCAGCTCTCATGGGGGCTGCTCCCATTGGCTGTTATATATGAGAGGAGTGATGCTCAATGAACCAGCTGCTCATTGTTTAACTCTCCTTCTCCTTCACTCCACTAGAGTCTTACAAACCACCACCCTCTTCTTTTGCAAACAATTGAAAGCCCAAAAGGATGGTCCTTGTGTTTATCTGGTTGTCTGAAACACTGGAGCTTGTTGGCCAGACTAAACATTTTTCAGTGTCGAAAATTGGTCTGTTATAGTGGCGCATGACACTGTGTGGTGGAAAGACCTTCCCTGGTCAAGGAGCTATTATGCGGTCTCTTTGATCACCGCCCCAACTCACCCGCCCCTCTCCAAAGTAGAGTGTGTCCACAGCCACTGTAATGTAGGGATTGTGAAATATTGTTCCAGTTGAGCAGGTGAAATGACCTCGAGAGAGACACAACAATCAACAAACTCTCCACTCAAGGAAACACATGAGTCGTGCAGTGCTGTCAGTTGTGTGTGTGCTTGCGGTCACTTCAGTTTTTGTGGGTTTCCTTTTTGACTTGTTTTTCTCTCCCGCCAAAAGGTTCTCGCCTTCTTGTCTCCAGTTGTACTGAACCGTGTAAACTACAGTACAAGTGTGGTTTCAGATAAAATTACCTTAAAAATCACTCTGTATCGTCAGGTGCTTTTTTATTTGAATGAGGTTAGTAGTAAAACTATAGAGGGCAGTGGGGAATTTGTTCACACAGAGAAATGATGCTTGCTGCAATGGAATCCTCCAACATGAAAGCCACGATGAAATTGTCACCAGCAACATAATCTTGCAGCATTGCCAGATTTTCTGGTGCAGATAAAGGTGTTAAATCATAGATTTGAAGTCGGTCAGTGTTGCCTCAGTTGCAGCACAGTGGCTTTGGGGCTATGACAGATGAGGCCTCCTCAGTTCACACATCACCCCTATGTCTCTGATCATACAGCACTATTTTTTATTTTTAAAGGCCAGCGTAAGCTGATACTTTGGTGTGTGGCCGCTGGTATGTCAGAAATAGCTACTGTCTTTTTGTGTTGCTCTATTCATTTTGTAATGAAGGGTTTTAGCTTGGGCCGTTTCCTGACCCAAAGTGAGATGAAAAGACAAGAGAGTTTGAAGCGGGGCACTGAGCGCTCTTTGAAGTCTGTGTGTGTGTGTGTGTGTGTGTGTGTGTGTGTGTGTGTGTGTGTATATATGTGTGTGTGTGTGTGTGTGTGTGTGTGTGTGTGGACTAGCTGTCTCAGCTATTGTAACAATTGATGTCTTCAGCCAGATATGGCTGATTCCTTCCCACAGAAGTCAATAATCAGAGAGTATCCACGTTTACAGATCGACACACACAGAAACACACACTCACACACCATACCATGCATGCACTGCTGCTTCAGCCAGATAATGACATCATCGTGCTTTTGGAATCCTTCCATTCTTAACCATGCTGGTTATTCTGTGCTGAACTTGTGTGTGAGACGTGCAGTATTTTTATCAGTCATCTGCCTTGCAATTGTGACTGTTTCTCATAGAATTTACCGACATTCTCTCACCAGTCACTTGTCTTAACTGCATGATGGTGTGTCCACAGCATGCCTGATTTAACAGGCCTTGAAAGTCTGTTAGTATACCCATCATCCTGACAAAGCTTTGGAGACTTTTGAGTTCTCGCTCATTGACCATAACTTTCGTTTTCTTGACCTGGCAAAAGCCAGATTGGTGCGTTTATTGCTGCTGGATTTGGTTAGGCCTAGTGTGTGTGTGTTTGTGTGTGTAGATGTGTCTTGTGTATGACCAGCTGTTGTTGCACCATTGGAGGGAAGACGGTCTTCATGTCTGCTTACAGGCAGGCTTATATCATGCCGGTCTTTCAGCATTTAATAGCTGTATAATGTTTTTGGGTGATGGTGTTGCTGTCACAGAGATGATGACTAATCAGGCTTCTGAAAAGAGATTAAGGCGAGGAGATTTTATGCCAGCTCCATTCTGCTGGAATGTCGTACCCAGTCAGATGTCTGGGATCTCAAGGAAGCAAGTGTCTTTATTTATAGCAGCTTCTAATTCTTGGGTTGGCGGCGACCAGCGATACTGCTGCTTCTACAGTAGAACTGCCAGCACACGGTAACCAAGAACAGCACAGCACAGCACAGCACAGTACAGTTGCCTTGTTTCTGTACTGCTGGCTCCATGTCGCTCTGTGGTTGGGTGCTTAGTTTCCTGTGACAATTTATTTCTGTCACTTTTGTCCTCATTGTTTTTTGTTTTGTTTTGTTTTTTTCAAAACCCTATCCTCACATAGCTCTTTCTCGTCTTGTTCAAGCACTCCTACACACAAACACACAGACAGATATACATACACACACACACACACACACACACAGACAGACACAGACACACTATTCTTGCATTGAAGCGCTCCACCTCCTCCTCTGTGCCCCAGATTTTGCAGGGCCTACAGGAACCAGTGCTGCCTTTGTCTCTTGCCAACTAGCCTGTCTGCTGCGCTCTGTCTACCTGTCTACCTGTGTGTTTTGTCATGAAAAGATAATGATCTGCCACACTGCTGCTTGTTAGTCGGGTAAAGTGTTTTGTGTGTCTTGGTCACCATGGTGTGTGTGTGTGTGTGTGTGTGTGTGTGCTTTTGCGTATGTACACCAGCACCATACAGTCAGGGGAGCATACATGATTCCTAAGTTAATGATCAGTTTAGGGATAATGAGGATAAGGTACAGCATTGAAGAAATTTAGGGCCAGCACAGTATACACACACATACACACACACACACACACACACAGAGGATCAGTTGTATTACTTCCATGTCTCCACCGGCTGTCATCTCTCAAGCTTCTCTCTGTACCTGTGTGTGTGTGTGTGTGTGTGTGTGTGTGTGTGTTTGCCCCTGACATGAAGTTGTAAAGAGGTGCTCTAGTGTGTGTAGACGTGAAGTAATTGCAAACAAGAAGAGATGTGCTCCAGTTTGTGTAGAAGAGAAGAACGTATGCGTAGTAGAGGTGGCTGTGGTCGCGCCAGCACCCCCCCACACACACATACACACCCCTCTGCCCTACACATCCTTCCACCTCTCTGCAACATGCAGCGCTAAACCTCAAACTCGGGCATCCGCTCCCGATGTGAGAATCTCAGCATACATCACTGAGTCATATGCAGTGTTGCGTTCAGCCTGTCTCGTTTTGGTTTTCGGTTCTTTGTACAACGACCCTAAAAAGCAGACTTTGTGTGTTTGTGTGTTTGTGTGTGTGTGTGTGTGTGTGTGTGTGTGTGTGTGTGTGTGTGTGTGTGTGTGTTGTCTCTGTATGACCTCTCTCAGACCCGTCTTTCAAAGGAGCAAGTGTCTTTATGTTTCAGAACTTAAGTCAAAGGGAGAGCACGGGAAACTCTCTAACAAGCGGAGCAGCAGTTCTGAGACTGCATCTGTGTGGGGTCGATTCCAGGTGACAGGCAGCTGATGAGCCGTCAGATTACTGTTTCGCTTATGATGCTTGTGTGGGAGATGTGCTACTGTAGACACTGGAAGAGTTGAGAGTAGTTGATACTGATGCTGTGTCATACACTCCTGTAATTATATAGCAGGGTCTAAAGGACATATTGTCTGATACACATACACGCGCGCACACACGTACACGCATACACACACACACGCATACGCACTCACACACTGCAATAGTTCTGAGACTGCATCTGTGTGGGGTTGATTCCAGGTGACAGGCAGCTGATGAGCCGTCAGATTACTGTTTCGCTTATGATGCTTGTGTGGGAGAGAGGAGGTACTGTAGACACTGGAAAAACTGAGAGTTGTTGATACTAATGCGTTGTCTTACACTCCTGATATTAAACACCAGGTCAAAAGGACACATGGTCTCATATACACTGATTTTGTTTTTGTGTGGTTGAAATTGCCGTTAGTTTGTCAGTAGCACACACACACACACACACACACACACACACACACTATCCTTAATCCTGCATTAGGAGAGATTTCTCTTT
Source organism: Nematalosa erebi (assembly GCA_036025975.1). Taxonomy (NCBI): domain Eukaryota; kingdom Metazoa; phylum Chordata; class Actinopteri; order Clupeiformes; family Clupeidae; genus Nematalosa; species Nematalosa erebi. The sequence goes on along the minus strand of JAVQKI010405993.1, from coordinate 7,965 downwards.
AGTGTTATGCGCCCCTTTCTCTTGGCTCTGCTGACACTCACTCTTCCTCTGGAAGTTATCTTCCTCTGTCTGCCTATCACAGCGCATCAGGATATTCTTTTCCTCTGGAAGCCCTCATAACGCTTATGTCATGCTGATGGCCCTCAGATTACACACACCTAATAGGAACCACTAGTGTGTGTGTGTGTGTGTGTGTGTGTGTGTGTGTGTTCTCTCTCTCTCTCTCCCTCTCTCTCTCTCTCTCTCTCTCTCTCTCTCTCTCTGTCTCTGTCTCTCCTCTCTCTCTCTCTCTTTCTCCTTCTGTCCATCCTGTTTTTCTTCTCCTTCAGTTTCTCTTTGCGTTCATGTCTAGTGCTTTTACAATGGCAGATTAGTAAATGATTATTTTCTCTCTCAGGTCTTCCTCTTTAACTCCCACGTCTGGCTACAGTCTATTTGTCTCTTCCCAGTGTCATGTGTGCCCCATTGTAGGGGAAATTAAGGATTTTGCAACTGCTTTTGCAGCGCTGGTCTTTTTTTTGTAAGAGTCAATCAACATCTGTGTGTGCCTGCGCCTGTGTGTGTTTCGTGTGTGTGTTTTTTTTTTTTTTTTCTCTATCTTTGTGCGACATCCTGTCTGCAATGTTCACAGCTTCTCTCTGAGCTGACAGCTGGCTGTCATCACTTAGCTGCCCTGTCTCCTGCTCCAGATGTGTCTCAGACATGAGGCACATGGGCCTCCTTTCCTCTCTTCCCTCTTGTCCTCTTCTCTCCTCTCTTGTTCTCTCCTCTCCTCTCCTCTCCTCTCTCCTCTCCTCACCCCTGTTGTCCAGAGGTCACCCAGACCTTGTCCAGACCTGCTGCAGATCTGTTTCCCGCTCAGGTTTCCCAGATGTGTGAGGCCTCTGGAGCTGCTTTAGAGAATCCCAACCCCCTCCAGGAACACTATGCCCTAAACCCTACACCCTTAACTGGTTTAAATTAGCCTCTTGATTGGCTGATTCATGGCAAGTCATGGCATGATATGTCTTTAAGGGTTCAGGGTTTAGGGCTTAATGGGGACTGGGATTCAGACAGGCTTCTAGAGCTGCTTCAGGGAAAGATATATGATTGATTTCCGGCTTCCAGCGCCTATAAGCTCAAACCGGTTTTGTTTTCTAAATTCACTGCGAATCGGAGCGCAGTTAGCCTTGGTACACCCCTATTAGCTCTTCTTTGAGTTGACGGTGGGAAGGCGGCTACACAGTAGCTTCAGAGACATGATCTATAAGCTGCTTCAGTCACCTTTAGAGCTGCTTTCAGATGTTTAGACTGCAGAAAATGATTGAGTAGTTTGTTTGTCATTGAATCGAATTTGAGTGTGTGTGTGTGCGTCACCACCTTACACATAGGCTTTTGTGGTAACAGTATCTGCGTCAGTAACTAGATTGTCTTCCTTACTCTCCATCTCAAGCTGGTGTGTGGTGAGCGTTCAACTCACAGAGCAAGTCTCTTATGATTGTACATAGACATTTTTCCACTTTAGGCTACGTTTTGTATGCTGACTACTTTTGCCACTTGAATTTGGTGTTATGCATGTCACATTTTAAGTGATGCAGGAGGCAAACACATATCCTGTTGAAGGGGCTTGACTGTTCATATGTTTGAAATCTAATTTGAAACCACCTCCATATGTGGTTGGAATTAGATTATTAAAAATCACATTTCTTGTGTTTTTTGTGCCTTTTAAAGCTTTACAAAAGTAAGCTAAGTAATCAAATTTAGGTTGTCAGTTTGAAAAGAATATTATACTGTAGCTGCATCAGAGATAAGCCTATCTGGTCATTGGAGTCGGAGAAAGGATGATTGAACACTGTGGGGTCACTGGGGCTATCAGAGATGTGAGGTCATCTTCCAGCGCCGATCAGAAACTGCAGATGTATTTCATGCTCACACACCCCAATGGGAGGGTTCTTCAGTGGGATATGGACTGGGTTAGGCATTTGGCATCATGTTGAATACGTAATACTGAACATCTGCTTTATCCAGAGATTGGGTGTCACTTTTTGAAGGTCATCATTTCTTCTGTTGTTCTCTTTGTGAAAAGTCTTAACACGTCTCCAGTGTTTTCAGAATGTTACCCTCCCTCTTAGTTGCCAAGTGAATGGAGGGTTTCCATATGAATGGAGTTTTTACTTTTCTTTTTTGTATGTTTATTGTGTCTTAAATATACTTTCCTTTCTTCCTCCTGGGCTCTGCTGATAGACCTGCCTGCTTCTCTGTACCTTAAAGTCAGCCCAGTCTTTCAGTGCCACAGACCTTATAGCACATATAGTATATATACAAAAGGCAAATTTCAAAGAACTTACCATGACCGCTACTGCCGCTGATGGCTTGGTTGCCGATTCAACAAATGAACACGAAAACGGCCGAGCTGTGCACACACTGTACCGTTTTGGCCAAATGTGAAATGAAGGGCCCAGCATTATCAGACATCTGATTGTTGGCTTGGTGTTTCAGGCTTCTACCCAGTCAACTGTATGTGGAGAATCCTCAAAGAAGGAGGACTGACTGATTTGGCAACAGATCTTAGTTCTCACAGTGGAGATATAGCGTAGTCTAGCCTAGCCTAGCCTAGCCTACTGTAGCTCCAGAGTCAAAACATGCATGTTTGGCTGAGGCACACATTCAGTCGTTCCAATTTCTCTGAGCTGCTGACACCAAATCACATCAGCCGTCCAGGCTGAGCTGGGGTGATTGTTTTGTTTTGTTTGATTCTTCTTGGCGAGCGGTGTCAGTCGTAAATATGAGGAGATATGAGGACATTTGTTTTTGCAGCCAGCATGTTGTCACCCTTTGCAATACTTTAACCTCCACCTGTTTGGATGCATGAAAGGTCTGTTCTGCACAGTCTCTCTGCTTTCTTTTCTGAGAAAAAGAAAGAGAAAGTGAGAGAATGGAGACGGAGGAGAGCCACTATTAGAGACTATTGATGGGAGAGTGTTTTCTCTGTGTGCTTTTAGCCGCATCGGTTTCCTGTTGGACCCTTTAGCCTACATCCCAATGCAGCAGACAGCGTGGGTGTGTGTGTGTTTCTGTTGTGGCCTCTAGTGGAAAACTAGTATGTGGTTCTCACACAGCACAACAGGTTACTGTGTCTGCAATCATGGCTGTCAAACACCACAGCAAGCTCATCTGTTGATTTATTTACTTGTTTTCCATTGCCCCATAGCGAGTGCAGACCTCTCACATGCGGTTTTCCTTTGAAGCTGGCTAGGGCTCAGTGTTCACCCACAGACTAGCCTAAAACTGAGAGTCTGTGAGACCGACAGAAAAGCCTTTTTTGTAGTCTTTTATTTAGTAGTTTGATCTGATGAGGCTATTGGTCCTGATTACTAAACACCATATTTTACACACAAGCACTTACAGATGAACTTGAGCTGATTGCTAAGGGAAGTTGTAGCTGATTGGCGTGCTGGAATCTGATTGGAGAATAATTAACCATCTGAGATGAACATATTCGACCTCTCCCTCTACATCAGTAGTTTCTCTCTTTCTGGAGGTCAGGCTTTTTGCTCCTGCCTGCATCCTTCCTGTCATCCCTTGATCTCTTACCCTCTCTCTCTTTCTGTCTCTCTGTCTCTCTTTCTCTCTCTCTCTCTCTCTCTCTCTCTGCCCCACATATTGTCTTACAGTATACCGCCTGAAGTGGAAGCCCCTCTTCTCTGGTTCTCATTTTAACAGTTGCCAGGGTGATGGCTTATTATCAGCACATTTTTATGGCTCGCTCGCTCTTTGAGCTTTCTCAAGGGTTGCCATGGAGCTGGTCCTGTTCTGAAGGCCGTATGTGTGTGTGTGTGTGTGTGTGTGTGTGTGTGTGGTGTGTGGTGTGTGTGGTGTGGTGTGTGTGTGTGGTGTGTGTGTGTTTGTGTGTGTGGTTGTGTGTTTGTGTGTGTGGTTGTGTGGGTGTGTGTTTGTGTGTTCGTGTGTAGTGTGTGTGCGCCTGCCTCTTGTACTGCTATCAGACAGGAGTGTGCCTCTCTTCCATAGCCAGACTCTCTAGAGGAAGGCCAACAAGCCGTCTCTTTTGCTCTCCATCACCTGTGCTATTTGGGTCCAGCCAGGCCCTGTCAGCCAGGCCCTGTCTGTCTGTCTTTGTTCCCTTGTGTAGCCCATATATCCGCTGCGAGCCGTGTGGATTGGCCCGGTTTGGATACCAAGAAGCCATCTGGCTGGCCTCTCTGGCCCCGCTGCCGGTCCTTATTTACGCCCCGCTCAGTCGAGTGGAGTGAGTGAACACTTACAGCCGCCCAGTCTGCTGTGCTGCTGTTGCTGCATCTTTTCCTGATCTGCTGCCTGGGATATTTTTGGTGCGCTGCGCTCGTCCACTCCCCCGCTCCTTTTTTTTCAAAGCGTTCCCACATTCCACATGTGGTCCCGTGCTGCCAGACTGCTTATTTGAATAATGTCCCTGCAGTCTGGAGTCAATGCTCAACCTTGTGTGGTCAGTAAGGAGGAGGAAGAGGAGGAGGAGACCCGTGGTGTCCGTCATCTCAGGATGGCCCGCGGGACACGTCTTTACATGTCAGCCATTGAGCCAGTCAATGAGCGTGTCCTGTTGAGGGACAGGTCGAGCGGAAAGGCCAGCTCCCGACCCCACTCTGGCGAGCACAAGCTTGTTGTTCCAGGAATACTGAAGGACTGGCGAATCACCAGCATGTTTGCATATGGTGACAGGCCTGAAAGCAAAACGTACTTTGGACTCTGAACTGAGGGGTTGAGGTGTGCGTGTGTGTGTGTGTATGGGGAGTTTCGTTGGGTTGCTGTTTGATGGAGTGGTGGTGCCCTGCTGTTGAGTGTTTGCTAGTGGGGGTGGTCCTGTTTGATGGAGTGGCTGGTTGGAGGGCTGTTCTTTGCCGGTCTTCAGCTGGTGGTGGTGTGTGTGTGTGTGTGTGTGTGTGTGTGTGTGGGTGGGTGTGTGGGGGGCGGTGGTGCCTTGCGTGCTGTTTGCTGGTGTGTGTGTCGTGTGTGTGCAATAGTGTTGAGTGGTGGTCTGAATGATGCTGAGGATCTTGGGCAGGCTGATTACAAGTATCCAGCGACGAGAGCAGCTCTGGGTAAATGGGAAGCAGGCGTTCTGGTCAGGACTGGGGCCAGCACTCATATGCGGGGGCCAGCACTCATATGTCCACAATGAGCTCTAATTTGTAGGGTCTGTGATGCTCCTTTTAAGTGTGCGCGCCTCAGGGAAGTAAACAGACACAGAACGCTTTTGTGTGTCTGTGTAAGCCTGTGCAAGGATCTTGTTGTTACTCTTTTTCTGTGTGTGTGTGTGTGTGTGTGTGTGTGTGTGTGTGTGTGTGTGTGTGTGTGTGCTGGTGATGCATACTGTAGATCTTGTGGTAACAGTGTCTTTCTATCATCTCCTTTGCAGGACCCAGATCCACGTTTGTGGCGGCCAATGGCTTCCTGATCCTGTCTGTGTTCTCTAGGCCGTAGTCGTTTCTGACGGGCCAAACCAGAACTAGAACCATCGGCTCGGTGATGAACCACACACCCAGCCCCCACATGACCGAGGCCAGCAAGTCCGGGTCGGGCCTCCTGTGCGGCCTGGGCTTGGGTCCAGACCGCGTGCGCTCGCCGGACAGCCTCACCCACACCCCCAGCCCCACGGGTGGCACCCCCAGCTCCAGCCCTCCCCTGCTGCTGTCCCCTGGCCTGGGATGCGAGGGTCTGAGCCTGGGGAGTCTTGGGGGAGGCGGAGGTGGCGACTGGGAGAGTCGCGAAGAACTGCGTCTGAGGGAGCTGGAGGAGGCGCGGGCGCGAGCGGCCCAGATGGAGAAGACGATGCGCTGGTGGTCGGACTGCACGGCCAACTGGCGCGAGAAGTGGAGCAAGGTGCGGGCGGAGCGCAACCGAGCGCGTGACGAGGTGCGGCAGCTGCGCCAGCGACTGGACGCGCTGACCAAGGAGCTGACGGGCGCACGGCGCGAACGGCAGGAGCTCGCCGCCGAGAACGAGCAGCTGCGGCAGGAGAACCAGAGGCTGAGCGCTGAGCAGGGCTGCACTGCCTCCCCTTCCTCTTCGTCGTCGTCTTGCTCCCCACCTGTCGCTCCTGACGCCAAAAGCCCCACAGCGGGCGAAGGACCCGGCTCTCCTGAGCAGGAGCCTGTCAGAGACGTCACCAACGACAAGCCCGAACACAAGAAGGTGTGGCCACCACTCACACACATCACACCTAGTAACATTAGTCTTTAAAGCTGCTGTTTGTAGCTCACATAACACTACACAGAGACAACACTTTGGATAAAAGCACCTGTTAAATGCGTAAACGTAATTTTGAATGATGGTGTAGCTGGGGCGATGCTAGTTAGTTTCCATGCTATTTGCAGAGCATATCTCAACAACCCGGTGCTTAGATGTTTGTGATATTTTTGACATTTCACATTCTATTCCTGATGTTTTTCATGTCCACGTAGCTCCTGTAAAGTCAAGTGTAGTCTAGTCATATTTCACATTAAATTACAGGATCCGGAACTCACCAGCTTCCTGTGTGACTCAGTATATTTTAGCAATGTTAAATAACGAGAAACAAATATCAGACATTTCGTAGAAATCGCTATCAAATCTGATTGAATGTGCTTGTTTAAAACTGCTTTAGTCTCTTTGCAGTCAACAACAGCATGAAAACTGCATGTTTCTTTGAGTAGTGTATAACCACATGACGCAGATGACACTTGATTGGCACCTACTGATAAAATCTGTTGTTGACCACGCTTGACATCTCACTGTAGTGAGATTTGTATACAAAATTCAAGCGAAACTCGACTCAGCAACTCAGCAGGTTCTGTTGATAATCTGCAGGCTGATTTTTAGAGAACTTAATTTCGTAACCGCTAATGACCAGACAGCCATCATGCACCAATGTGTTATAATAGTTGTTAGCATCGTGTCATATCACATCAGTGCTGCCGCTATGGTGCGTGTGGGTGTGTGTTTGTGCGTGTGTGTTTGTGCGTGTGTGTTGTGTGTTCGTGTGTGTGTGTGTTTGTGGGGTCTATAGCCACAAGGGCTTGCGTGTGTCAGCACAGTGATGCTGCTGGTGCAATCAGTATACTAATTATAGTCCTCTACACACACACACACACACATGCTTTTGTCTGGTGTGTGAGCTAGTGGCAGAGCCTGAGGACCCTCTGCAGTGCGGCTACAGTCAAGTGAAGGGGGAGTGTGTGTGTGTGTGTGTGTGTGTGTGTGCGTGCATGTGCGTGTGTAAGTGTGTGTGCGCAGAGTGTGTTGCTAAATGTGACCCATCTGCCAGAGTAGTGGAGGGGCCTCTCAGACATGCAAGCATTCCCTGCTGCTAGACGGGGGATTTCCTGTGACTTGGAAACATCCGCCTTCGTGCTGCTGCCTTTCAGTTGCCCTTTTCTCCTTTAATATCACAATCACGGACACACAAACACACACACACACGCACACACAGAGGTATCAGCAGGAACAGGCTTAGATAATGTCAGTGTCCAGTCCCTGCTCTCTCTGGGGGGTTTTGCAAAGCTGTGGAAGTCCTGGGCATAGTCCAACCATGGTCACGCTCCATCCCTTACATACACACACACACACACACACACACACACACACACACACACACACACACACACACACACCAACACCCCCACCATTACTGGAGGGAAGGTCATCCAGCTGTGTAGCTGAGGGTAATAAATAGATAGCTCTGTGTGTTTTAGATACGTCAGTCTGTTTCTTTATTCCCTTCATGTTCCTCTCCTGCCTCTCTGAACCAGCTTGAAGTTGGCTAAAGAGATGCCTGCCGATCTGTCCACTTGCATTTCACTCCTTTGTTGTTTTTGGAATAGTATGCCCTCTTTCTTTCTCACTCTCACACACACACACACACACACACACACACACACACACACACACACACATGCTTATAAGCCCAGAATCATCTCTTTTTATGACAAACAGCGTGACTGAAATGGCATG
>JAVQKI010405977.1:0-12126 GCA_036025975.1 Nematalosa erebi | reverse complement strand
AAAACAAACAAGCAAAGAAACAAAACTTACCGGTGCTTTCTTATCAATTGGCTTGATGACAAACTTTTTATCATTGAATGAGATGTTTCTGATTTCACTCCAGGGGAAGCCAATTTTCGGTGTTAGTCTAATGGAAAACAACAACAGAGAAATGATACATAAGAATTACAGCCATCAACTCAAATCCCACATTAGCCATGAGGGGGCGATAGCTACTAATAAGCAGTTTAGACCAGATCAGTGCTGTCTCGATCAGACACTCTTCTCAGGGGGTCCTTAAGCTGTGACCATAAAACATTTCAAAAGACCATCTGTTTCTCTCCCTGACTTTTGTTTGAGGCCTTCGGCATGTGTCGTTAGATAAATTAACCAGGGGCTGTCATCTGTGGCAATTGCTTCTGTGGCGTTTGACGGTTTAATCCCACAGCTAAGGTTAAGCCATTAGCCATGAATATTCAGTGAAAAGGTCAGTGTCCGAGCAATCGTTCAGAGTAATTCAGGCTCAAGTCAGCATGGACTGTAAATGACACACAATGGAGATGGGCTAAGCTGGGGTGCTCATGGGGAAACAACTTTTGAGCCCTCCTGGTCTTAACCCCCCCCCCCCAATCCACCCACATGTTCTGCTTAACTCCAGTTGCCGACATTATTAGGCCGTTTAACACTGACTCAGGGCCTGCCGGGCAGCAAGTATGACTCATCAGAATGGCAGCATGTACATACAGTACAAGCTGTTGCCACTCAGGTTTCACCAGCTGAGGGTGTAACTGACCGCAGACATCAGTGCCTGTCTGTCCCAATACTTGACACACATCATATTCAATCACATTTATTCAGGCTGAAGGCGATCGCACACAACCTGAATGAGCCTAAGCGGCAATGAGGATTACACAGAGAGTATAGAAAAATCAAACAAACCTATTCTGATCATTATTTAGAAAAAGAAAATAATTTCTTTACAAATCCTGTTACTTGTACCACACACACCATTCATCACTTAAACCTGACAGACACCCCTGTGATTCTAATCAGCACCGCAGACCACCACGTGCCTCTAACTGACTAAGAAGAAGTCTCGCCTTTGTGCACCACACAGGCAATCCTATACCCTCAAGAGTTTATTTTTATTGCAACACTTCTCCACTCCAGCCTCCACTTGCAGGATCCCCACGATTCCGGATATGTATCATGGGCAGCAGCCAGGCTGATTACACCACAGCCATATTTCAAACACCTACACAGTCCTTAAGAGGGTCTATGGGAAAGTGCTTGGCAGAGGCTCAACGATGAGTAACCAGAGGAGAGGTACCTATGCCTGAACTAACACGCATGCACATGCACACGTACGCACACGGAGAGTTAGAGCTGCTAAAAGGATAAAAAGATGAAAGATTAGGCCGAGTGGATCTAAAAAAGTGCAACTGCAGGGCAACTATACTTTTTTTTTTTTTTTTTTTACTTTTTCCCTTTCATCAAAGTGTGAAATGGCTACAGGAGTGGAACGGAGTGCTCACTTGTCCTCGTGCTCGTAGATGTTGAGGCCGAGCGCATCCACGCCCAGCCACAGCTCTGTGCCCTTCTTGTTCTTGATCTCAAAATAGTTCACGCCATACATTTCCAGGTCCTGTGCGATCTTCAAGTACTCCATCATAGAATCCTCTCTGTGTCAAAGGAAAAAATAAAGGACAGTTGCACACAGACACACAGAAAAAAAAAGAATTATGAATTAACAAGTCCAAGCAGGTATGACATGGTGAAATCTAGGTGTGACAATGGGGCAAGCTTCCCAGATATCATACCAATGAACTGCACAGCCTTCAGAGAACAATTCCCAATTTTAATTTCAAGTTTGAAGATAAACAAGACTGAAGGATGTGCAAGAGGTAACATGTCAGACAGCTATGACAACCTGAGCAGGTTTTGATATTGCAACAGAATATATAGACAGTCACTCACTGACACACCACCTTTGGGCAGTGAGCCCTCTATTTCCCATGGTCATGCCAATAAAGCTTTTTTATTATTATTATTATTATTATTATTATTATTTATTATTGGGTGAGTGAGTGAGTGAGTGAGTGGGTGAGTATTTGATAAATTGTGACTGAGTGAGTGAGTATTTAAAAAAGAGTGACTGAGTGAGTACCTGAGCATGCCTCTGTGTTCCTCGTGCCAGGTCTGTATCCGGTCCTCCCACTGTTCCTTAGTGAGTTTGTGCTGCTCAAGAACTCTGCAATGCAGAGGACAAAAAGAAAAAGTTAGGAGAACTCACCCAAGGACAGCTTACTCAGACAGGCAGAACCATACTGACAGTGCTCAGTGACAATGAGCTTTTGTGTGAAGGACGACCATTTTTTCCACCTAAAATGCCTTGCCTATACGCATTTCAAAGAAAGGAGGATTGATGGCTTATGGCACTCTTAAAAAAAAAAAGTTTTTCATTCTTAATTGAATAAAAGTGGCATAATCTACTTACTATAATTAGGGTTCTGAAAGCAATCACTGACGCACTGCTCAGTGAAGATGTTTTGAGATAATGCAGGACATTGTAAACAGCAATCCCCACCAATCTGTCAATCAGTTTAATTGCATAGCAAGTTACACTTTCTCTAACTGACCCCACACACATTTAGCATTAGCTTTGAATTTTCCTTCCTATAGTGACACTTTTCCCTTGGATTGGATCTGCAAAACACACTAGACTCTACTGCAACAACCAATTAGTCTGCTAAACCAATTCCAAGCGAAGGGGCAACCCTGGATGAAATCTCCTTGAAGGTCAGACTATGGGTCAAGTCCAAGCACAGAGCCCAGCTGGATGTGATCCTGCCCTGCCTCCTTCACCGCTTTACTTCTTCCTTCAACTTGTGTGTATTTAACAAGGCAATTTACTGCAGGGCTTCAAAGCTGCCTATGCCATTGGGACTTCTCATTAGCTCTTTGAAGGCACCTGTTGCATGCATGTATGAGTGGACAGACACACACACACACACACACACTCAAACAAACAAACAAACAAACATATCTAAAGCTTTAATACAGTCATGAGACTATGTACAAAAACCTCACATACGTAAATGCCAACAGGCAGGATATGAATCATCTCAAGACACAAACCCTTTTTGCACATGTAATAAGCCATTAGCCCCACCTGCCCGACCCCCACAAACACACAAGACTGAGCACGTCCTCACAAACCCCGTTCTTGACTGCACTCACCTCTGAGGTAGCAGGCGGTCGTTGGTGAGGTAGCCGGGCTTGTGGATGTCTTTGTTGTAATCGGCGTATTTGGCCTGGACTGCGTAGGAGGCTAGGAGGACGGCCGTCTCGGGGGGACAGTAATTCTCATCATTCAAGATGGCTTCCTTCACCTGAGCACAAGAACCCAGGAGGGGGGAGAGAGAGAGAGAGAGAGATTAGTCTGAACCAGTGAAGGAGCGCTGGTGGGCGAGATATGCAGAGAAATGAAGACGGCAGGAAATAATCAAAAGGAAATTGAAAGCATGCCTTGGGATAGGAGTGAGGACAAATGAATAGAGATGAGTGATTAAAAATTCAGAGACAGAAATGGGGACTAGAGTATGTGTATATACACACACAGACACACATACTGTACACACACACACACACACAAACACACACACACACACACACACACACACACACACTCTGTAAGACAGTGAGGGGGAGAAACCAACTGGGTGTAAATGAAAAGGTGACAAAGTCCTCCCCTCACCTGCAAGAAGAACAGGCGCTGTGTAATTTCCTGGATCAGCTCCTCCGACACATCTTCTGGAAAGAACTTTGCTCTGAACTTGAACTGGAGTGGGTTCTCCTTCTTTACATCTTGCTGGGTCACCTGAGCAGGGGAAAAAGACACAAAGACGATTACAGAGAGGGCCCTCATTCCTGATGCTTCATCAAGACAACACAGCTACATGGTGCCTAGCAAGGGTGGTGGTCAGCAAGAATGACAATGGCATTTCACATGACCATTTAAGTTTTAAATTAAATGATGAGATGTGAAAATGGGTATCTACACAAACAACAACAAAAATGCAAATAAACAACAACTTCAAACTGCTGGGTACTATGACAATAAGGCAGTGAATGCACATCTGAGTAGTTGGATGCCGCTAACAGTTCTACTGTACATAAACAAAATAACTGGAAGGTTCAAAAATGCTGATCATACTTTTGGACCAACCATCCTGAGCACTATGCCTGAAACCCTGAAACACTTTTCTAGCCTGGAAAAGAACACCATGTTGCCTAGTTTACATGGACACTGACACGCATTGACACAAAATGAGAGCGAAGCGGCGCAGATGTTGAATCCATCTGGGTAAAAACCCATAACACCTCCCACACATGGGTGCTGTAGCCTTTGGCTGCACAGAAAAGCTTCCAGTGAGACAGTTTGACACCTGCGCAACTGAAATGTCTGCAATGCATGAACGTAGCTAAACTTACAGACAGTCTGATTTAATGCATCTAGTTGCTTCTTAATAAATAATATCATAGAATAGACCATCTAGTTCCTATGTGAATGCAGTATAATCCATTATACAAAATTAACCAATACTATTCATTATTCTGTTTCACCATTTTCCATTAGACTTCATTGTGGAATTGACTTCACTAAATGCCGTTCGTAAACAATCATTCATTATCAGTGAACTGCTGACCACTCTTCCCCAACTAACAGGTGATCCTTTAGATATTTTCAGTCTTCCTAACTGCCAATTCACCACCACTGACCTACTAAGATATCTCAAGCAATCAATCCACACTCCGTATCCTTCAGGCTTCCTCTATGTATAGCCATGTCTACCGCAGAAGACAGAGGCTGTTAGTATGCATATACATGTACTGCAGAAGTACTGCAACGGCACCATTGTTTCTGAAGGTAGAGACCATTGTCTTTGCAGTCTTCACTGTAAAGTCGGCCACAATCACAACTCTGACGGAAAAAGAGATCGCTAGCTATCCAGTCTGTAAATAATCATGTGGTACAAGCTGTACAAGAACCATCAAACGCACTGTCTGCACAGCATACAGATGCTATATGTGTGAATCAGAGTATGACTGCTAATCTGACCACCTACTATTAGGATTTTTTCCTTGCCAGTCAAATGTCTAGACATATCCATTGGACAAATTTAAAAGTTGTCAAACATGTTTTACCAGCACGTTATGATAAATGGAAAAAAAAAATAAAACTTACAGCAAATGTACATTTATCTTAATTTCTGTTTATCAGTTTGACTTTAAAACTTTACATTAATATTCATCACAGCTTGGTTTATCGTAGAGGCTATGTGTGAATCAGGATGGTAACTGCCATAATCTGATTTATTGCTGGTTCCCACATCAGAACAGAATTCACTCTAGGGCTCAGCAAGTCTGCAGTTTCCCCCCACATTACAGCTTGCACTGAATCCCAAGAGCTGGCCCCAGAACTTTCCACTGCAGAAGCCACTTGTAAAAGAAATCCTGCTGTAGATCATCATGCATGCACTGTGGCTTGCACAACTGTTTTCAATGTCCTCCATGGGACAGGTCTACACACACACAGTCAACTAAAAAGACACACAGACGCATGCACACAGCTTTATGATACATCTGAGCAGAAGTGGGTAAAAAGGTGCATTAGAGCCAAAGGGGGGTTGGTCATTAACCTCTCCTTTTGGCCACAGTTTTCAACAGGATGTCTGTAAAAAATTGGAGAGTCTCGCAACAGCCTAATAACCACTTCAGCTTGATTGATGGCAGGAGTTTTTTTTTGGAGAAGAGGAAATTGGAGAAGAAGAATGTGTCTCACCTTTTTGTTGAGCTTCAACCAAGTGGTGTAGCCTTTGCTGTCGACATACTGCAGGCCGAAAAACCAAACTTCACGCAGACCCACTGTCTTCACAACCTGCATGACACATACACAGCACAAGCACAAGTCAATGTGCCAAGCTGGCACAAATTATATCAAAACAATGATTCACTTTGACTGTAGCAAACAAATACACTGAAACAAAAGAAATTCCTCAGTACACCACCTACCAAGATGCCGAAGTCTTCACAAATTGATTAGCTATGGTTCCAAAATGTCAACACATGATTGCTCACAGGAATCAAAATGGCGTAAGTGCATCTGCACATGCATGCATTTTTTCTTTTTTTAAATTGAAGAGACAGTTCAAGTAGACTATCTGCTCAGGGCAGAACAGTAGTAAAATATGCCTCACTCTGATTAGGAAGAATTTTATGCAAAGGTTTCAGCAGCCAGCAAGAATTGCTGACTGGGTAGCTGGGAGAACTATAACCTAAGCACACTCAGCAACATAAAAAAAAATAAAACAAAATATGTCAACAGATTTTACTTCCGACAAAGCATTATCACCACTCTCCTCTGTCTCAGAATTTTGTGTCTCACATCAGAGGAGACTTCCTTCATGTGCGTGGCTGCTACAGTTACTAAATACGTAGAGATGTACAGAGTATAATAAGACTTTGAGGCTATAAGATTTCCTGAAGCTGAGCTGTGGGGGAACAAAAAAAGTGTTTCTGGTTGCTTCGGACAGGTATGTTCTTGAATGTGTGTGGACATTTTGTATGATTGCATATGTCCCCAAGGGAAAATGCACACAACAGATGCACAAATATGTGTAAGAATGCGATCAAGAATGTGTACACACACGCACACACAGACTTCTGTTCAATTGCTTAAACAGCTGAGGCTGGCGTTGTTTCTGCTGGCTGTGGCTGCCATGGCACAGGAGCAGAGAATGCGGAATGCAGACAGGGGGAGGTTGAGGACAGGCTTAGCCTTAGAGATACAGCATTAGGGGGGGAAAAAAATGGAGGGATGCAATGGAGGGGAAAGAAAGAGGGGTGAGCCATCTGGTAAGCCATGGGCCTCATTCTTCAGACATTTAAAGCATACGCAGAGAAGAAAAAAATTATCTAACATAATTTGAAGTGGGATTACAGTTATGACCATTAACCTATCAAACTTCCTCAATGAAGTTGGTCTCGGCTACTGCACAATCTGCACAGCAAAATGAATACGTACTCTTTCCAACTGTAGAAAATTAAATCCTCTTTGATAACTTCTTGTAAAATGTTCACTTCCTTTACAGACACTCGATTTACACCGGTTCTTTACAATTACAGAGCTAAACCATCATAGCAGCATCTCCATAAAGCTCCCGTCACTGTTGCACTGCACTTTCCTTTTAAATTTTACTTCACCTTCAGACAGTACCTAACCCAATAATCTATGGCTGGACTCTATGCTGAAACATTCAGAGTTCTCAAGGAGGGTCCTTATTCAGAAATTTGAAAACACTGTAATGTGGAGATTTCATCTCGCTAATAAACTACTGTGCCACAACTGCGTTTTCAGGCCACAGACAATGAAGCATTCATTTAAACACTCATGCAGTGCATTTCATTTCACTTGCGTGTCCAAGTTTGCTATTAAGCAGATTAAGGTGTGTACAGTACTTAAAGACTTCTACTTAACAACATATCGATGGTAAGCAGTGCAGAAGATTAAAAATGCATTTAGTGTGAACTACTCTGAGGCTATGGACTAGGGGTGGGGGGGCTAACACTCCTGTCACATCGTTCGTTCACTGGATTTTTCTTTATTGATTTTCATAAATAACTCAAGACATCCTAAGAGCTCGCCAAGGACAACCCGTTACAGTGATAGAAGACAACCACACTAAAGGACAAGCTGCTCCATGCGCCCAGTGAAATGCTTTGCGGTTTGGGTGGTTGTGGGCAGTATGACGTATTAGCCTGCTGAGGGGGTTGATTGACCATGGTCAAATTTCTTGGTCCATTAACAAAATAGGACAGAAAAAAAGGCCCATGTGGTTGGGGACTTGACATGTTGTGACAACATCATATGAATATTTCAGCCAGAGACATTAATATTGCAACGTGTGCTTGTACATATTTGGAGTACAGCTTTGAGGGGGCCCTTGGCCTCCCTGGCCTTGTTCCGCTGTCATAACACATATCTGATCTGTGCCAAAATCTGAGCTGAGCATTTTGTGATCGGTGCCGAGAATCCTCGCACAAAAAATTGTGTTTGAGCATTTGCCACAAATCATTTTTACCCAATATAACTTTAGTACCTCAACCAATGGCATTATGAGACTGTTTATGCAATGATATTGGCAGCTACAGATATAGCCCAAACCAAAATTTTGACTGCAAGATGTCATTGTGCCTCCGGGCTGGTAACTATCCATACTTCATATCTAAGCACGGGACATTTTTGTATGAACTATTCTGTGGTAGTGCACTGGATTAACCTACTCATGCTGTGATGTAACTGGCAAAATGTTGATTGAACACACTCATAAAAATGTATCCGCTTCATGAACTGACTAAACTCTGTACACGTAATTTCTGGAGGTGTGTGCTTAACCGTGTCAATAACCTGGACTTCCTGTGGGCACCATCAACTAATTCTCAGAGTGATGTTACAGTATAATGCAATAAAGCACGTCACTGATCCTGGGTCAGATCTGTTATGATGCGGGCAATAAAAATGTTCATGAAAAATATGATTATTCTAGCGAAAACACACTGACAGTGATGATTCAAAAGGGAATAAAAGTGATGTCTTCCACATCTGGTGCAGTGGTTGGTTTAACAGTGGACATTAAAGATACCAATGGCTCAGTCCCAATGCATAAACATTCTGCCAAAACAGTCCCTTCTGCATAAAAGGGGACATAAACAGAAAAACACAGAGGACGCCATCCTTTTCCTCATGGTTGTGTTATGCATTGTAGGCCAAGACAGCAGTCAAAGTGCAGGCAGTGACATCCTGGACGACAATACTAGAGGCATTTTGTGGGAGGAGTGACGTCACTGCAAGGAGAGCGCCCTGGCGTCTGCTCACTCTGGTCCACTACAGTGGTCTACTGTTGGTTAGTGGCCTCTCTGAACAGCACCCACGAGACTCTGTGTATAGGCCATGGCCCTCTTTTTATGCCTTGGGATAGGAGGACGACTGTGGTAGTCATTGTTCCAAATCTGTTTTTGCCAAGGGCCATGGGGAATGACCTCTACTGGGTTCACTCTAACCACTCAAAGCTGGGAGACACAGGCTGAGGTTAATGGTTTAAAATCCCAAAAAGGAACAATAAAGAACAATCTGGTAGCTTCACTGAACAGAAATGCTTACAGCTTACGATCAGCTATCGCCAGTTTGCTATGAGCTTTTTCAGACGGTCTAAATTTGGTAAAAATTGGTATGATAAATGAAAATGTGAACTGGACACAGAAGACAGGACACTTTTGCCCTGAAGTGAATTTCCCAAAATCATAGTTGCTAATTAAGTTAACAACTTCACCTGCTGCTCAAAACCTTGTATAACCCTGTAAGTGTACACTGTAAAACTGGTGCCGCTTCAACAGATGTGTTTTTCCTTGGACTGCTGAGGGCTTCGATCAAGGCAGCAATTTAAGAGGACTCTACCTCATCCACTCCCTGGAAACATACCTGATCAAAGAGCTGTTTGCCTGTGGTGTTTGGCTGGATGGCAAACTCCAGCTCTGCATCCATCGTAGTAACCCTGACATTGATCTGTTGAAGAGACAGGGAGGGGTACAGTAGGGATGGGGGGAGGAAAAACAACGTCACATTAGCAACAATCTTGCACATGTCTAGCTATAGTTTAACAGTTCACAGTACAATTGGGTAGGCATTTTCCCCACAGCTGGCCTTACTGTATAGTTTACTGATACTAATCAATGATCCTATGGATGGGCATTAACCACAATAGGAGAGTACTGAAAGAAGACTGACACTTTTCATTACAGAAGATGTAACAAAGCTACATTAAAACTTCATCTGGACAAACTAAACCAGCAAAGCAGATATAAGTAGCGAAAAACACAATTCAATAAGAATAGTTAATGATAACGAGACATGGTGACAGATTTAAACTTCAAAAGGCACAAGCGCAGAGCACAGCTCCAAGTTCTGAAACCTGAGGAACAAACATCAACCACTGAGAACTTGAAAGTTTAACACTGAACTGGAGAGGGGAATACACCCTAGTGGTTTCAGCAATCCTGTGTTTTTATAAGTGTTTGATAATGCAGCAAACTCTCTTTCTGTGTGCGCCCGTGTGTGTGTGTGTGTGTGTTTGTGCCTGCGTGGGTGAGTGTGTGAAGCCGTGAAACTACAATGAAATGAGGAAACCGCGCCATGGGCAGTAGGGCTCTGTACTTCTTGGCTAAGAACGCGGTGACTTTGCCGGTGTGGATGACACTGCGTCACCTGACGCCGAGACCAGACTCCACAGTAAGCCGCAATGCTGCGATGGAGCCCTGCAGAGCCAGAAAGGAGTGCCAAAAGGGAGAGTCCAGGAGCGACTGAATAATGCACCCTGCATTCCTCTCAGGCAAAAAAAAACTCTTGAGAAACAATTCCTCCCCCTTCTAGGCTAACTTTTTTCTGCAAGCAAAAAGCATATTTCTGTACTGGTATGTGCACTCATGTATTTTGTATTTTAAGGTTTTCAAGTCCTTCTAATAAAGACTAAGGTAGATCGGACTGTGAACGAAAAGGGAGAGGATGGTGGAACAAAAACAGGTCAGAGTAAGCCAGAAGACAAAGCATGCAAACATACACAATTGTGCGCAGGCAGGAGTGGGATGAGAAAACGAGCATGTCAGACACTGTTGTAGTGTGTGTCACATTTGCTTGCAAGCAAGTGAGCCAGCAAACACTTTCAGGCCCTTCAGTTCTCTCAAAGGGCAAGCGTTCAACTTCCAGGCACGCCTCCAATCTCTATCTCTCTCTCTCTCTCTCTCTTTTTCCCTATCCCTCTACTGAGGCGTAGCAGCTGCAAAGACTCAGCCATTGGATGCAGCTCTGCTCGGAGCTGGCAGTGTGTGCATGGCACGCATTCATACACACACAAACACAGACATTACATGCTAGCAGGCAGGCAAGCAGACACACACACACACACCACTGGGTAGACCACTGGGTACACTTAAGCTTGCACTGTTCCACCACAAACTCTTCACCAGATAATTCGCTCCATACACAGATTATTACATGAAGGCGTGGCGGCACAGACACGAAGAAAACACATAGTTGGTCCTTAATCCTGACCCGGACAGGACATCGACTGCCACAAGCACACCTTTGAAACCTCTCCGCTAACTGAATCTTATGCAACTCAAAGACCAAGACACACACCATCACGTCTGGGTGCCATGCTAAAAAACACGCAGGCTCTTTTGGTACCCACATCTCTTTGCTCCAAACACCCCCCGCCACACACACACACACACACACACACACACACACACACACAGTGCAGAAAGTTGATCCCAGCAGCTGGTGTTGGCGTGTAGAGTTACAGCTGTGTGCTCCTGTGCCTGAGTCTCCTGTATCCAGCCCTGCTTTCCTTTCCCCTTTCTCTACCTCTGTCATTAATTACTCATGAAACCTGCACAACGGATCCCACATTCTCCCTCTTTTGGTCCCACTTGCTAATTCGTTCCTTAGGGCCTATTTCAATCCTTCACCCCCTTGTAACCCTTTCCTCGGTCACATAAAGCAACTGAAATCTTTTTCACAAGCTGTGAAGCAGAATAGGCTGAACATTTGCTGCCGCTTAAGGATTTCTACCTCTTCTCTCACCTCGCGTGCTGGCGTCACTGCTGCATGGCCAAGTTAGGCTACAACTCTAAAATACGCAACATTTACTACCTCTAATAAAACAGGACTGAGTGATATCAAACTAGTAAAAGTAACAGAATGAAAGTTTTTAAAAAATAAAGAATGAGGACACTATAGTTGACACATTGATGCTCTGGTGGTTTCATTAATCGGCACTTCCATTTTAACATGCTTGGGTTCCTCTTAACTCACGTTGGCTTGTGCACTGCAGTAACTATAAATAGACTACTCCTTTACTTACAAGTCTTAATACTTGGGTAGAGTTTCTAAATGCTCATTGACCTCACCTTTGTGGGTCAGTTAAGGCTACAGGGAAGCAAAAAAGGAATTTCTGCTCAAACAATAACAGGGAAAGGTGAAAATAGACACACTTGATTGGGGGGGGGGGGGGGGGGGCCCAAAAAAAT
>JAVQKI010405869.1:0-14206 GCA_036025975.1 Nematalosa erebi | reverse complement strand
AAAACGACCATGTCGACTAAATTATACAATATTGTACTAAGATACATAACATACATGGTTCCAGAATAGATAAAGCCATAGCTACACTGACAGTTCTTTAGATATTTCATATGGCGGTTGAGACTAGGTCCAGCCCTTGTGTCACCTCCATGGCTTTGAGGATTTGGGGCTAACGTTAACTGTCGGGGTCCTCAGGATTTCCTTCTGATTCCCGTGTCTCGAGACCACATTCACTCTCCTCAGGAATGTCTTGAAGGTCTGTGGAGTAACACAGCAGAACGTTATTTCCAATCAAACCACCTGCTAGCTCATTATCCAGTTAAGCATATCTCAACCTTTGCTTTATTGTATCTCAGTGGTGCTTTAGTATCTCTAGATATACCTGTACTATGTAAACCTGTATGCTAACAGTAGTGAGTCTTGTGATGCTGTATTTGGTTTCTTTGAGCTATCTCACAAAAAGAATAGGAAACTTAGGAAACAAAGTTAACCATTAGCAAAGCAATGTGGCCCAGCCAACCTACTAACCACACAGAAGGGACAGTTAGAGTGATCAACAAGGATTTACTGCTCTGACACGCCTGAGTTACAATCAGTGACAGTAGAGTAGAGTTGAAAGGTCAAAAGAAGAGAATGGTGGTGGTTTGGAAATCAGCTGTGATTACACAAGCTGGCTTGTGGGTGGAGGGTGCATCAATACACTCAAAACTGCTACCAAGAAAGGAATGTGGAACAGGGTTTTCTGCCATTTGTATGTTTCACATAGGTCAAAGGACCATACTGCACTGTGTTGTGTAAGCATTATAATAAGGCATAATTCTAATTCTTGGACGTAACAGAACTAGTTTTGGTGCAGTTAAAGAATAATTAAAGTGCAGCAATAAGCACAGGCGTAAAACGTCCAAACTGTTGCTAACCTCGGGGACTATCGGACCGGGATGTGATCTGGATCTCCTCTTCCTCTTCCTCATCCTCAGAGTTCTCATCCTCCTCGCTACCCTCCTGAAGGCCGTCTAGCTGGTCGATAGGTTCCTGGGAGGCAAGGGGAGCAAGGGGGGCAGCTTCTCCATTGCTCCCTCTCCTCTGGGAAGGGGACTGGAAAGACACAAGGTCAAAGGGTCAAAGGTTACTAATGTCGATTGATGCAGTAATCTCAATCATCACGCACAGATAGGCCTAAAGGGGAAATTGTTGGTTAATTATGCTTGATCTAGCTATCTAAATGGACTTAATCACATGGACTGAAATAGACCAAAATGGTTAACGTCCTTGACACACAGAAACAACTATCGACACAAAGGCAGACTAACACGCATACAAACTGCATGGAAAATGTAACCTTTTAACACATACAAACTAATTTCATCATAAGTAAAATTATTTGTTTAAATGATGATGAAAAAAAATACTTAGCAAACATACAAGTGGCCCCTCCAATACACATACACACACACCCACACAATCCTAAATTCCCCAAGCCTCACCAGCTGTGGTACTGTAGTATCTGTGTCCTGCTCTTCTTTGACCCCTGCGTCCCCACCACTCCCGCCTTGCGAGTCTCGCAGCTTCTGCTCCAGCTCGGCGCGGGCCTTCTCGCTGTCCTTCAGCTTGGACTCGGCCGAGCGCAGCCTGCCGACCTCCTCTTGCAGCAGGCTGTTCTGCCGCTGGAGCAGCGCGAAGTCGCCACCAGAGCCGCCGCTGCTGGAGCCGGACACGGACCCAGGGCTGCTGGCATCCATGCCCGTGTCGCGAGACATGGAGCGGCTGAGCCGAGAGGACGGGCAGCCGGGCAGGGGCACCGGGGTTGTCGGGTTGGAGGGGGGCACAGAGCCTTCACGGCTGGAGATCTCCAGGATAGAGTCCTGTTGGATGACTGCGGCCTGATTGAGGGGAGGGGAAGAAAGTGAAAAGGATAAGGAAGGCAAAGATTGTGAATACAGCGTGAATGAACGGTAGCCTCCTTTCTTTTCAAGCACTTGTAAATACATGTATATCTGCTATATGACGCTATTGAGTTGCATATTGAGTCGGTTCATCTACGGCAACACATTTGGGAAAGTGTAAACTACTACAGGATATATTTGTGTTACTGATATTTAAAGGAAAATGTAGACATAAGACATGTAAAATAATAAATACATAAATAAATACAATACAGGTCTAGAAAGGTCTGGAAAATGTCTCACCTGTAGTGCATGTAGCTGAGTGCTTAAGTTCACCAGTCTTTGGCATACCTCCTGAAACCCAAAAACAGTCAGTCAGAGTAATTCTGGAAGTTAATTTGTGAGAGATGTGAAATGTATTGGTATCCCAGAAATCACAGATGAACCTGCCTGATTCTCTTATCATCTTTAATCATTTAGTTTTACTTATTTCACAGACTGACTTTTAAGCAATTTAAAACAGTTAGAACAGTTAGCTCTGACTAGCACACAAAGCTCAGTAATTTTATTTCAAATTCACCAAAAGTCCTCATTTTGAAGTAACATTATTCCTTTAGTGCTGGTGCAGCAAAAGCTGTATAGTTCCTCCAGGGGGTCTGAACTGTAATCCAGTGATAGAAATTTACCCCCGCACACTTGACTTACCTCATTGGGCGTCTTGTTGTGCAGCTGGTTGCCGTTTCTGTCCTGCTGCAATCAAAAGATACAGACCTTAAAACCCCACAGGCAATGCTGATGTATGCACTGCAAAGTCAGAAGAATGAAAGGAGTCTTTGTGTGTAAACTATATGGCTATGGTTATACCTTTAACGATGTGCTGTTGACATCATGTGTGCCGTTGACTGATATTGTGTCTCCATCTGAATAAGACAGTAAGGGAGAAGCATCTTAATACCAAATTCAAAATCCTTTTGTCCATGTATCTATTTCAATATATATTCACTATTCATACTGTGGCAAGAGCAAGAACTTACTGCTCACTGGTGCCCCCGTGTGGTTCTGGTCACCATTGGAGCTGCTGGAGCGAGGGCGCTCAATGGAAGAGCCTAGCAGCAACTCACTCAGTCGATCCACTGATAGGGAAGCAGGAGGGAAAGAAACGGTGTCAGGAATATTCCACACAATACATCATTACACTACACTATACTGCATTCAATGAAAGATGAAAGTGTAAACAGAGTAAGGTCCCTTTAATCCAACAAGAGTAAAAACAAAGATCTTTGCTAACTAATTGTTCTGCTTCAGCCCTCTCTGGTCAAATATTCTGAAATATTAATCTTAGACAATAATGTCTGTGGATGTGGATATTGTGGATGTTTGCATGACAACCTTGCTCATGTTATGTTTGATGTGTGCCAAAAACAAACATAAAAAAACTGCCACCGTTTGCTGAGGCCAATAGCAATCTCAATTGAAAAACTGTCAAATATTTACTTCAATAAGTCAGCAGGATACTCTGACTAAGACTTTAATGCTCATGTAACCAGAGGAACAAGGTGAGTAACTTGGATATCGTCATACCAGCATGATGAGATATAAATCTAGTCGCTTCAACCCTTTTCTGTTTATCCCCTTTTCTGTCCCTTTCCATCTCTCTCTCTCTCTCTCTCTCTCTCTCTCTCTCTCTCTCTCTCTCTCTCTCTCTATCACTCTTTCCTCTTGTCCCTCACCTTCAGCAATAGCGTCAGTGAGGATCTTCTCAGCCTGAGGTGCGTGAGGTGTCTCCGCCCTAAAGAGGTTCCTGGTGTTGTTGGGGACTACAACCTCTTGGCTGCTGGTGACCTCTGCCAGGTCACAGAACAGAGTCACCCGTTCCTGCAGAAGCTCCAGCACCTCACGGTCCTTTTGTTGGATGTCAGCTGTTAGAGAGAGAGAGAGAGGGAGAGGGAAATTCAGCAAGGGTATAAAAAGTAAGAGGAACTCAATCTCTATTTTTAAATGCTGACTTGCTAACTGTTCTCCAATCAGGGACAAACAGCAAGCTAGAAATAAAACATCTTAATTTCAGGATGGAGGAAATCACAGAATATGGTAACGTACTCTCACCCATTTCCATTTTTTCTGGGGTTTAATTGAGAATAAAATAGTTTTTGCCAACATTCCAACAATATATGTTGCATGTCATTGCAACAACGCATTTATGGTCTTTTGAGGCTAAGCTAGATAATTGCCGCCTGAAAATAACAAAAACAACCCATCAGGAACCATAAAAAGGAAATGAAAGACAGAAAAAGCACTGAGAGGGACAAGATCAGCACATGCAATAAGGACACCCTAGAACACAAACCTCTAAGCCGGCGGAGTAAGGCCTTGTCCTCAGTTTCAATGAGGGGGAAGTCCTCTCTGGATGGACAGCTGAGAGAGACAGAGAGAGACAGAGTCAGGGGCAGACGAATCCTTGGGTTGGCCAAAGATAGAAAGTTTCTTGGCTCTACAGCATGTGGACAGTTTAGGTTTTAGCTATCTTTGTATGTTATCTGGATGTCTTGACAGCTTATGAACTCTGGGGAAGTGTCTGTGGGTGGTGTTGTTGGGAGACAGAACTTCAGATACTGGTGTATTCAGATACAGTGTCATTTAAGGCTATTGAGGACATGCACAAATATGCACTTACATGTGTAGGCGTGACAAACACACAGAAAGAGTGGGAGCTAAAGAGAGAGAGATAGAGATAAAGCGAGAGAGAGAGAAAGATCTCAGTGACTCACCAGCTGACGGTTTTCTGGATGATACTCATCCAGTTGTTCCTGTCGTCTTTGGAGGCAGCATGCAGCTCATACATCTCTGGAGGGGTGGAGCTACTGATGAGGAACATGCCTCGCTCCTGATTGGCTATGTCCCTCACAATCAGATTCTGCAGCGATAGCACGGCGGGCTTATCCTGAGGACAGAGGAGTTTTTTTTTTTTTTTTGTCATCATCCATTTTACTTTTTTTGTTGTTGTTATGGTAACAAAATACATGAACAGAAAGGCAGAGAGAGAAAGACAGAGAGATAGATGAAGAGAGAGAAATAGGACGGGATGACTCACTAGACAGGGGAAGAAGTACTTCTGGTCTTTTTCTTGCATGAACACAAGGATGTCCGTCATTAACAGGACCTGAACGTCTACACAGCAACAAAACAACAACAGGTTCATTAATAGACTCCCTGTTATAAATAAATATCACCATATTCAGTGAACGCAGTCATGCTTTTCCTCTCCAACAATCACTGAACTTGCCAAATGATCAAGTCAGCAGTATACACACACGCACCTTGTTAGATGTGCATTAACCTGAAACTACACAAACTTCCTTTTTCTGATCGCTTTTTGTCTAATCGCGTCTCTGTGGGCTGACACCTTGAACCACTTCAGCGTCTGTTAAAGCCACATTTTGAGAATGTACTTACAATCTTCACCTGCATCTGTTTCTGTTACTGATTACTCATGTCAATACTCGCTCTCTTCTTTCACTGAACTCATCAACCTGCACATTCTGTCAGACTTCAGCTGATAGAAGGGGTTAACTGGAATCTCTGTGAAAGCGTCGCTGTGATGTCTATTATGTCTATGATTTCTGTTTCTTTGAGGCCCCCGTTACCTTTGAGGCGCGAGTTAGCCGTCTTCCACAGCAGCGTTCCTTCATGCACCAGTCGGCGTCGGAGCAGCTCTCCGCCGCGGAAGGTGCCACCGTCGCGCACCGCGGTCTCGGCGCGCGGGTCCAGCCGGGAGCGGATCTCCTGCAGCCGCTGAGTGAGCTCCAGCTCCTGCACCTGTTGGTCCACCGAGCTCAGCAGCTCACGAAGCAGTGTCAGCGCCTGAGACATAGACTCAGCCTCCTCCTCAGTGCCTGGAGACAGACAACAAGGCAGTTACTTTCTGTTTATGTTTAATGCTTATTGGTTGCTCTGTTATATGACTATTCACTTCAGGTATAGGAAAGATGACAGGGCAGAATGTGCAGAAAATGTAGGGGTTACATGCTGTTTAGTATAGTTTACATACTGTATAGTGTTGTTTAGAAGTATTGGTTATGTGACCTTCTCCCCTTACCAACAACTGAGGAGTTGTAAGGACAGTTAACAGCACAAGTGTTACTGGTTTACTAAATGATGTAGTTGGACTATGTGATGTAGTTATACTACGTTGAACTTGTTTCTGTTCCATGCTTTCGTAGTTCAAAGGATGTCATCAATAGTAACATTTAATTTAGCAAACACAAATAGATAGGTATTAAGGTAAAAAGAGATGAAAGAAACACTTGATTGGCGAGACTGACTGCCTTGGCAGTACTACTACTAATATCACAAAGACAACATGAACAGAAAAGTTGCTCAGAGGCTTTCCACAAGGCAATTGATCTCGCACTGCATTTACATGAAGTCCTGAAGTACTTGAGGTATTTAAGTGGATAATCTATCATGCTTCTTGAACTACTAAGAGCTCAGCGAGACATCTGTTTACCTTTTGTGTTGTCCAGGATACGCTGAATTAGGACTGGGTACTTGGTAATGCGCTGGGTGACCAGCAGGGTGCATTCTTGAACACCATGGCGACGCAACAGAGGTCCCCTGCTTACCCGCTGTTGAGGACACACAGAGGACCAGTCATGAGTGACCAGGATTTCACGCAGGGTTGCATACACCAACTTTTAAAGCTTCATTTAAAACCCATAAAGTTTGCTTGTTTGTCATACTCATAAAATCACAGGATCACAGAAAGTGGCATAGTGGTCATGCTAAAAGCCTGGAGCCTGGAGCTGCCCTTGAGGAAGGCGCTTAACTCTAAGCTGCTCGAGGGAAGACTGGCCCTGATGTAACTGATAGCTGCCAAATGTTGCTTTGGATAAAAGCATCAGCAAAATGCATAAATGTCATAGAAATACATCATTGAATGCTGTGAACTTCATGAATGAAGTAAGGGAGAAAATCCAAGATACTGACTACTATTGATACTGCGGGACCTCCTGACCTGAGTGCTGAGTGTTCATTCATTGCAGTGAATATTACATCAATGTCTTGTGTGATTGTGTTGTAATTAATGATTTTTATATGTTTGCGTGTTTGTCATGTACAAACATCATAGTGTACAATGGTGTGAATTTCATGAATGCACAGGGAGAAATTCCAACTGTGAAATTATGTGCAATATTAAACACACATCAGACACCATCTCACATGACTGGACATGATTGGAGTGTTTGGCTCTGGCTTGGACTACAGTGATGAGGTGAGACTTCACACCCTTGTGTGTGACGTCTCTGCTCTGTCCAAAAACCTCCTGACACTTATTTGTGATGCTTCACTCCTTCATCTCTGTCTCTCTCTCTCTGTCTCTCTCTCTCTCTTTCTCTCAGCAAGTTAGCCTGATAATATCTTTACCAGCTACAAAACTGCTAATGTTAGCATCTGTTCCCCCAGCACTGTTTTTTCTAAGTACTTAAGATATTAGTAGGCTCTCTCGCTACTTTTTAAATAGGATTTCTGCCATTTTTGAACCAAATGAAGGTGCGTAAAGCTTTTTAACAACAGACCTCTATGTCGAAAAGTGCACAAGTTCTGCTTTAAAGGAACAACATGCTTAAAAATAAAATAACTCCCCCCTCATCCACCACCTCCAATCTTTTTCCATGTCCGTCTCTGTGTCTCTCTGTTTCTCTCACCCTTATGAACTGCTGGAAGCGCTTGTCTCTGGCCAGAAGCTCCTTGTAGAGTTTGACGGCCTTGAGGTGGCGGCTGCAGAACTCAGCGTAGGAATTCCTCATCTCATCTGCGTGCTGACCCGAGAACTACAAGACAAAAACACACAGAGGAACGAGAGAGTATGAGCGAGTGTGTGACTCAGTCCAGCCCTAATTCAACATGTGTTTGTTTATGTTGTGTGTGTGTGTTTCTAAGTGTGTATGCCTTCATGTGCATGTGTATATGTGTGTTCAGAGAGGATAATCCATGTCTCCTTGTGAGTGAGTACACACAGAGCCACCCCCCTGCGTGCATGTTCTATATGCATGCCTGCATGCAATTGTTTGAGTGTGTGTGTATTGCTGCTCTCCCCCCTCTGTCACTGTATGTGTATGAATGTGTGTATGTGTGATGTGTGTGCTGTGTCTGTTTGAGTGCGTGTCAATGTCCCCCCAGTACCTGTTCCACCAGCACATCGCCCAGCTGGTGGATGGTGAAGTTGGCGCTGCTGCCATTGGCCAGGCTGTGGTCCCTCCTCAAGAGCAGCTGGGACAGGAAGCGTGAGTGCAGCTCCAGCAGGCGGTCCAGGCAGGGGAAGATGGCGTGCACCACGCCTGGCTCCAGCATTAGCTCATCCAGCATGCCCCGTCGGAACACCTCCATGATCCGCAGCGTCCGCACATGGTGCAGCTCCGTCTGGATCAGCTCTGAGAGGACAGAGAGGGGGATGTGGAGGAGGGAGAAAGAGATGGAGGGAAAGGAAAGAGGGAGAGATATGGAAGAAAAGGAAGAGAGGACAAAGGGAGCGGGTGGGGAGAAACAAAAGGGAGATGCAGACAAAAGGAAAAGAGGAAAAAGACAGAAATAAAGAGATGAAAGAGATAAAGACACAAGATATGAGACCAAATCTATAGAAGAAAAGTTTAGGTGAAACTAATTCGAAACACAGTCAAACATGGCTGCATATCATATTACTATCCACTTTTGCCCTTAAGGACCAGGGTCACACTTTAAAAACAGATGGGAAGGATTAAGACAGATAGATACTGGCGAAACAGATGTCGGGTCAGAGGCAGAACTTACCGTAGATGACATCCTGGCGCTTGATGACGTCTTTGCGGTGTGTTTGCAGGTAGGAGGATTCCACGGCCATGCTCCAGGAGTCAGCCTCGAAGCCCTTGCCCTCCTTCTCCAACTCTTCCAGAACAGAGGTGTAGTACGTCTCACCTGGGGGAGGTCAGAGAGACGGGGTCAGCAAAGGAGAGGAGGGAGCAGGTGTAACTTGATAAATCTGACACACGGTTCTCAGCTTCCCATTCCCATTATTGTTCATCGTTTCTTCCCATCTTTATCAAACAAACTCATCTTATGAATCAATTTATCTTAGTGCTGCTTTCATTGGACTGTGGAAGTATGGGTCATTTACACGATTTCAGTCATTTTTTCTCTTTCTCTCTTTTTTTCTCTGCAGTTCGTTGCCTCTGCGTATCTGTCTATCTTACCCTCATCATTTAAGGACTCCATGGACATGGCCCTGTTCCTGAAGTTCAGAGAGTCTGTTGACTGAGACAGGATCCGCCGCAAGCCGAGAGGGGAGTCATCGTTCAGGTTCCTACACACACACACACACACACACACACACACAAACACACACACACACGAGTATACACATTAAAACCCACCGAGCAATTCGACATATTATGCTAAACACATGCAGTTAATGCAAGACTCTCCTCCTTCCATCCACTTCAGTCAGAACTGCAAGCATGTCTCCCTTGTGTATTTTGTCAGCTGTGAACCTTCTACAGCAAGCTGTTGAGCAAGGCCTTTGGATAGGAGAGGAGGCACTGGCACAAGTGAAACACGAGTTGCTCCTCTAAAGTGTGGTTAGCAAACTCACCCTGCAATGTTATTGGTGGAGACGCTTTTGGCCAGCGAGAGTCCGCTGCGCACCCGCCGTGCTCCCAGCAGCGACTGCCTCAGGCTGTCGGAGGGGTAGATGGCCGAGCTTGGCCTCTCCTTCATCATGGGTGCTGCAGAGGGACAAACAGAGTCAATTAGTCAGATACTATTCAGCAACTTTAGCACTGAGTGACACATTTGCATAGGTAGTACTCTCACAGGTGTACTAATGGATAGTCATGCCTGTCTGACCGGGACAGTGGTGTTTGCTGATGGCACATATAGATGAGCATGAAAAGACTTCTTTGTGTAGCAGGTAGTAAAGCTAATGCGGGCATTTCCTGTTCACTAATGCAGTGGAACTGGTGGACAAAACCCTCATCTGCCTGGCAGGGCTTCTCTGGAACATGAACTTGTTCCACCAGTTACATGGTACAGTAACAATATGAAATGCTACAAAGATTCACATAAAAAATACAAATACTACAATACATGACTGACACTCTTACTAACTGTGACCTTTTCTAACCTACAGGTGGCAGTGTAGAGTCTCACTGGCCTATACAGTTACCTCCATAAGCATTTTGAGAGAGAGAAGCGGAAAAAGATTGGAGGGAAAACAGGGTAAGTGTCCACTTCAAAGAAAGAAGAGAGGGAAGAGTGTGAAGGAGAAGCACTCACTTTTGGAGCGCATGGCGACATTCTGGAGGGCTGAGCTGTTGCGCACCAGGGTCATCTTCTGTTGCTGTGAATTACATTAGTGGAGACAGCAGCTGAAAGTCAATCTCAGTCCTAGTAGCCAACAATGCTACAATCAAACCAGCCCAAAAATGCTAACCAACGGAAGCCATAAGTCCCTAGAAACTTTTAAAAACCTGTTCACAGAGACTGTGACATCCAAAGTCTTTTAACATTCAAAACCAATAGGAACTAATTTAAAATAGTGTAAAATATATATTTAACCCACTGTCATTTAAAGATTTCAGCTGGATAGATATCAAAATTCCACACAAATGTTGGACTAGGGTCATGACACTTAGCTTACCTTTTGTTTCATTTTGGCACAGTTGGGCAGTGTGTCTCGGCAGCGGTTGTGTATGGTGACATTGCAGGCTGTGAGAGAGAGGGAAACAAAAGAAGACGACAGGGCTAGTTAGCCAGCCTGCAGACTTTGGTTCCCAAAAACAGCCTGGCCCAAACACACACACACACACACACAAATGTATGCAAATGCAGTCGCGCTGGTTAAAGGGAGGGGAAGCATGCAAATTTAAGCCCTACGCCCTTTTCTCTCAAAGAGGAAATTAATTCTATTCAACATCCTGGCTGTTGGATTAAATGTTGAGCACAAAAACATGTTTATTTGAGACCTTAAACATACAAAAAGGGACATTCTTCAAACTAATAGGATAGCCATCTCAGTCCAGGCCAGGGTTATCCTAACAAAGCAAGTGGAAGTGAGGAAGATACATATTGATACATGAATATTATATACTGCTCTGTCGTCCTCTGAATACTAATTCACAGTGGCGAATGCAGCTGCATATTATTGCAGAGTGCTATATCGGAGAGAAATTGCATTGAGCAATAGCCAAGTGCACTCCTCAACATCCCACAATTCCCCAATCAAAATCCCAATCCTCACCAGTACGCCATCAAATACAGAAACATTAGCATGAACTGTATGGAGTGAATGATAACAGATACCCCCACACTGCTGTTAGTTGGCTGAGTGGGTGCTTGTGCTAATTTCCAGTCTATATGAGCTGTTATGAGCTCCTTGCTGGGCTAATTCGCCCTGTAAGTGGCTGTGCCAGTGTTCTCCCAACAATCTGCGCTAATGAGGCACTCCCCACCCCGCACATAAAAACCCCTGGGTACCGGGGCATGAGTACAGCCACCCCCCCACCTCCCCATGCACTCATATCCCAAACCACCCCTCCCCACCCCCCGCAGTGCAGTTGTCATCCCTCTTTCAGAGACAGCCTTCCTTTTCTGTCTGTCTTTCTCCATCTCCACACCCCCTTCCCCCTTAACTCCTCCACCTTCTCCTCTCCTCCACTGCTGTCAGCCCCCTCCATCCTCTCAGACCCCCTACTCTCATTTCTGCTCATTGTTAGACGGGCTCCCTACTTCCTGTGAACTGTTTGGCAGGAAGTCCTCTTCAAACAGGGCCAAGGGGAGGTGGGAGGAGAGTCTATATCTGGGGTGGCGTGGAGGGGGTAAGGCTGGTAGGAACTGTAGGCTGTGTTTGATGCCTGCTGGAACTGAGGGTCGGGGTCAGGGAAGGTGATCGTGGGGGAGGGTGTGTGAACGGGATGGGCCTTGTCTTTCATCACGGCTATATATCCACAATAACGGGGTACAGCTCAGGATACTGTTTTCTATTTGAAGCTCAGGATACTGTTTTCTATTTGCAATTGTCATGAAGATTTTCCTGTCTGGTCACCGTTTTTATTTGTTTTTCTATTTTAAAATCACTAAGGTGAACTGTGATGAAACAAGAGAACAAAAGGGCTCCTTGATGTGTTTCAAGCAGGTAATGTTACTCACTATGAATACCATAACAAATAGGTTGAATCACAACAATTTCTCAATGCAAGATTTGAAATACCAGCGGACCATCACCGTCAGGACTGGTTGTGAGCGGAGTCATGAGAAATAAAACAAACATGGTCATTTTGTCACACGTTCAGTTTCTGTGAAACAGCCCAATCGCAATGATAAAGCCTGAATGATGATGTCAGATCACAGTAGGTGTGCCGACAGCTCCCAACTTCACTCGATTTGAGAAACAATTATTCAAGGTTTGGCTTGATTCACTGGAGTCAGTACACAATAACAAGGTCTACAGTCAAGGCAGGGATTGCTACAGGGCAGGGGAGTCTGTCGCGTAAGTGATATCTGACTGCTTCACATAATGACTGCTGACTATAATTCACATAGGATGTGGGACAACTTCAGGTCTATTCAGTGTTCACGTGGACGTTGTGATGATGTGATGAGCGGCTGTGTGCAGAGTCTGTGTGCATATTTGTGTGTGTGTGTGTGTGAGCCAGTCCACAACTTTGCTCAATACAGGGATGTCTTTGTTTCCCTCCACAGCAGCCTCAGGCCAGTACTTGTGAGCTCATGTGCGTGCTCACACACACACACACACACACACACACACACACACACACACACACACACACACACACTGAGGGAGAGACTGACATTTTTTGCTGTTTTAAAAGTCCAACACCACAGCTATTTGAACTAAATTACACGCATGCTTCCAAAGCAAGCTATAAGTAGACAAACAAGCCTGCAGTTCACCATTGGCAGCACTTATTTCCTCCTAAAGATAGAATTTCCACTGCACTTAGGAGGGAAACACCCAGCTGAAATGAACGCATGTGTGCGTTTATGCCAGCTTTCATTAAAACCTCAGAGAACTCTGACTCCACATTAGGAACAAAGAGACTCCACCAGCGTTCTCTTCAGGACACATAATGAGAGACACACACTAGGGACCTATTCTTGGCCCACAAACATGAAGCAAGAGAAACAGAAAGAAAAACAGAGACAAACAGACAGATAGACAGAGACAGACAAATACAATAAAGAACACATACATACAGAGATGTATACATGCTAAGAGACACACATATACAGTTTTTCTGACAGTTTTCAGGGGTCAAACAATGGCACGTGGGTGTGCGTGCACGCACGCAAACACACACACACACACACACACACAGCAAGCGAGAAAATACAAACGAGACAGAGAGCGAGAGACATGGAGAAAGCACCTCCAACGCTAAACAAACAGGCCTTGCCCTGAATCACTAAACCAACATAACTGAGCCAGAGCTCAAACAATCACTGCCTTCACTGTGAGCCTGCTGTTCACTCGGACACAACATAGAAACCAGACACCAGCACCAACACTCCCTTTCTTCTGGGCCCCCCCCCAAACAAGCATTCAACTCAGATAAGATCTTCTTTTCAACAACTGGGACCAGATCTCAGAACGCCACTTCAAGGCGTATTAACACTATTCATTGTGGATAAAAGATGGGACTTATTCATCCACTGGGCTTTAATTCAGCTTCAGTGAATCACTCTGTCAGGTGGTAGTGAGATGATGACGCAGGTGGCCAAACGGTTCACTCTAAGGTGCAGGGAGAGGCTGGAGTAGCCTACCTTGAGCCCTCTGCCATTTAACTGAGTCCGAGTGACTCATGGGGTTAATGGGACAGAATTAAGTCGAGCCATTCAGAGTCACGGCCATCAACAAAGCTCAGGGGACTCCTTTCCTCAAAAGCCACTCTCCTGATTCTCTCTCTCAGGAGTCAGCCAGGAAACGGACTTACTTTTCATCGCACATAAACACATCACATACACATGGTATTCTTTTTCTTAGCTTTGCTCTTCTCATTATTGACGGCTGGATGTATTGTTCACTGTGGTGTTCGACATGCAACAAATGGGCAATAAGTTTAAGGGAATCTATGTTCCACTTCTATTGCGCGCATTCAGTCGGTCATTCTTCATTCAAAATATATGTGCAACAGTAGAACAATATTTGTTCAATTGAAAAACAAACAAACAAAAAAACACTCAAACCTAAACCTGACAGTAACACATCCTTTAAATCATATGGTGAGCATATCTATAATGTCCAAACTCAGCTATGGGTCATCTAGTTCTCT
>JAVQKI010405751.1:0-12665 GCA_036025975.1 Nematalosa erebi | reverse complement strand
AATGCATGTCTGTATTTAAAAATTGAAATTGTGGTAAATTGTGAATTTATTATGATACTATGGTCTGATTAAATATTTGCTATTATTAGGCCTATTAAACTAAATTAAGAAATGTTGGCTTCAGTCAAGGCTGAAAGTTTTGGAATATTGTCACTACCACAACCTTTGGCCATGACTAATTGCAAATATGAATTTACATGTCCGCACTACACAGAGAGGAAGGGAGAGTAGCCGATATCCTGTATGTTCTCTATGTAATAATTGCTTTGGCAATAAAAATGTCTAACTATTTGTCATGCCAGGAAAGGACTTTTGAATTTTAATTTGAGGTGTGTGTGTGTGTGTGTGTGTTTCGGGGTTGGGGGCGGGGGGGGCTGGATGTAGTAACTACATCCAGCTTGGCCTTTCTCACTGCACTTTGGCTGTACTCACACAACACACATTATGGGAGCACAGGTACTCCTCTGCCTCCTGTGCGTGTTAGCATTGCACTCATCTGTTCTTTCTTCTCTCTATCTCCCTCTTTCTCTTCCTCATTCCTGTCTCTTTTTCCTCCTTGCTATTCTTCATTTGGCCATGACCTTTCTGCTGACAGCAAAAGGCAGTGATGAGCACTTCAGTGCCAAGAAGGAGGTCACACAACAAAACAAGTGCAGTTGAGGAATGAGGAAACAGGGAAAGTGTGTGTGTGTGTGTGTGTGTGCGTGTGTGTGTGTGTGTGTGTTGGTGTGTGAGATCAAGAGGAAAAAACAGACAAGGATGTGAATAGCTTCTCCAAATTAAAATGTTTACAAGTTATGCAAAGTCCTCAAAAGAATGACCAGGAAGGCACTAATGAAAGCCTCTCTGTTTAGCGATGTGACAAAACTACCATAGCCAGTCTAGACACCGTGCTGATGAATGATTTAGATAAAGAAGTCAGCTAAAT
Organism: Nematalosa erebi; assembly: GCA_036025975.1. Lineage (NCBI taxonomy): Eukaryota > Metazoa > Chordata > Actinopteri > Clupeiformes > Clupeidae > Nematalosa > Nematalosa erebi. The sequence goes on along the minus strand of JAVQKI010405751.1, from coordinate 11,737 downwards.
CCTGGACAACTCCTCGAGGATTAACTTGACCTCAGAATGGGACATCGTCGTTGTGACAGTGACGAATACTCTCGTGGGTTGAGCTTTTAATCTCCCGTCAATACAAACATCCGCTCTGGTTCTGCACCCTGTTTCATTAACATCTGCTTGCAGGCTTAACACTTGACGAGAACTCCTCTGGGGCTAGCAGATGGAAATTGCAACTCTCTGGCTGCCGTCATGGGAATTACAGCTCACCTATGAGCACCTAGAGTGAAAGAGAAGTGTCATGTCTGCTCCATGAGATTTGAGCAAGCTGTTGATATGTGTAGTCATGAAGTAAGATGAAACTGTGAGCAACAGTGATATGATCTGTGATGCTGAGGTAATACTAACACTGTGACAAATTGGCAAAGTCGTTTTAATCCACCTGTAACTTGAAAAAGATGAAGTAGATATGTCAAAATAGTAGGCCTAAGTCTTTCTTTTTATGGTTAGCTTGTGAATGTGTATCTGCCCATCCCATACATGAATTCGGGTGGTGTCACCATGGTGATTGCATGGCTGGCTAACACAAACCCTGCTAACGAAATGAAGCACTTGACCTATTTCATTGAAACCTAGCATTGGTGAACGCTTGATAGCCCTTTCATTAGCATCATCATTAGAATCACAAATCCATGCCGCATCCTCCCTTTGTGTACATAACCTTCCATTCTGACTCCCTTTGCATCTCTAAAGTGGCTTTATTTGTTGAAAAAAAGTCATCAGACACCCACTAGTAGTGTTAAAGTAGCCTTTGAAAGATCTTAATAAATGTGTGATGCGGTTTTTGGCCAGTGAGTTTTGTTTAGAGCAACAGCCTTTATCTCCTTTTACCTTCTCTTTCTCCTGGCCTGACAGCTTCAAACAGACGATTTCAAAGCAAGTCATGATGGGGCAGAGGAGCTATTTAAAACACACACACTCTCTCTCTCTCCCTCTCTCTCTTTCTCTCTCTCTCTCACTCTCTTTCAAACACACACAGGACTACATTTTCTCTCCCTCTCTCTCACACACAGCCCTCACACTATCTGTTTGATGTGACTGAAAGCATCAGGATAGCCCTTTTATTCAGGGTTTGTTATTATGCTTACCATGTCAGGCAGATTTGCTTTTTTTCCTCAACAGACACACATACACACACACACATACACACAAAGATAGATGTGTGATTAGACATAGGCTATTTTATTTAATAAAATATTTTGTGTCATATTTTCAGTAAAACCCCACTAAAGCCATCATATGTGCAGGTAAAATTGTTACAATAAAAATGACTTAATCTTTGATAATAGAATGCTACTGTAGTCTGCGTCAACAGGCACAGAGCCAAATGAACATCCTTCAAGTTGTTTTTGCTGCCGTGGATGATGAAGCAGTACAAAGATTAATGTCTGTAATTTCCATAATTTCCTGATTATTGGCATATGGGAAGGGGATTCAACACAGGAGATAGCATGACACACAAACACAACAAGGGTAGTCTCTGGTGAGGGGAGCTTCAACTGTAACCTTTCTTAATGCATTGTAAATGTCAGCTCAATCAATTCCACATCAAAGAGCGCTGTACAGAGACGTGTATGTGTGTGTGTGTGTGTGTGTATGTGTGTGTATGTTTGTGTCTCTGTATGTGAGAAAATGAGTCTCCTTGATCTGTGAGAAGACTTGCCATCCCTTCAGCCCTAAAATATTCCAGATCCTTCTGTCTTGCGTTAATGTATATGCACCCCATAAAATAAAAGGCCGGTCCATAAAAATCAAGTTGTTGGTTGGCAATCGCAAATATGTTACAAATACTAGCAACATTATCTCGGTCAGGTTAGCATGACTGATCGCTATACCTACTGAAGTAGTGGACCCATCACAATGATTGATTATAGCGTGTATATTCTTTTCTTAAGAGACCCCTATATTTAGAGAGGGAGAAAGAAAGTAGAGAGATAGGGAGATGTACAGTAAAGGAGAGAACGAGAGGGAGCGAGCGAGAGAGAGAGAGAGGGCTAGGATGTACCCTTGGGATCTTCAAGACAAATCTTCACATGTGTGTGGATGTGCTGAGCTCACAATGTATGTACAGGTAATTATATGCTGTGTGTGTGTGTGTGTGTGTGTGTGCGTGTTTGCGTGCATTAGTGCACATGCATTCTTGCAGGTGTGCAGGTGCATGGGTATTAATATTATGTATATGTGTGTGTTTGTTGGCGTCTATGTGTGTGGACAGAGAAAGAGAGAGAGAGAATAACATTGGGATTTGAGAGCCACATATTCAACAACACAACAGAGCAACATACAGTAATTGTTCATATACTTTACATTTAGTGACAATTGGTGGACCTACCCACAAACTCAGTTCTGTCTCATTTGCAATGGCAGTCTTGCAGTGCAGCTTAGGGGATGTTTTCTGTGTTTAAATTCCACTGGAACACCATACAAATGTGTGTGTTTGAGTGACTAGAGTGGCTGCCTAAAGTAAACCTGTATGTTAAAGTGTGTGAGTGTGTGTGTCTGGGCGTGTAAAGGACCATAAGTTAGCGGAGCTTGTATCCAGGGCCATTCCATCTGCTCAGGTTTCCTGCAGGGACTCTCTGTCCCTCCCTGAGCAGACTCTCACAGATCCCATCACACCTCTCACCTCATAACACGCCATCCCTCTCTCATCTCTCTCTTACATCTTTCTCCCCCCTTATCTCTCTGTCTCCTTCCCTCTTTTCCGTCTGTCTGTCTGTCTGTCTGTCTCTCTCTCTACTACCTTGCCCCAGACTAAGACACCGTGTGAGAATATATTGACAATCACCAATGGTCAAAATGAATGTATTTGACTCATTGTTTCATTCCCTGGCCTTCTTCCTCTCCCTCTGTCTCTCATTTTCTTCCCAGCTGTCTCCCTCCCTCTTTCTGTATTCATTTGTTTTTCTGTTGGCTCCTCTCTCTCTCTCTCTCTGTACATCCTTTTCTATTCCACCCCCTTTTTTCCCCTCCGGTACCTACCAATCTAGCTCATTCCTACAGGTTTTACTAGCATGACAAAAACACACTTTTGCAATGCAAAACCACTTTTGCATATCTGTCTCTCTTTCCTTCTCTCTTGGGTTTTATGAATCCATCTCTTCCTTTCATCTGTTTTCTCCCCCTAGTTTTGTCTGTCTTTTCCTTCCAAATTCTCTCCTGCCCTCCACTCCTCCCCCCACCCCGCACCATTACCCTCCTCTAGAAGAGAGAGAGACAGAGAGAGAGAGAGAGAGAGAGAAAAGAAAGAAAAAAAGAATGACACACACACACACACAGAGACACACAGACACATCAGTTAGACTCAGAGGGATTGAAGTATTAATAGTTGCTGGATTTATCACTCTGCTTCTCCATAACCACACTGAGTGCTGTGCTGTGTGTGCTGTGCTGGTCCGCGCTGGGCGGCTGTGGTGTCAAGAGTCCCCATTCTGTGATGAAGTATCTGCCCACTCCATTCAGGCCCAGGTGGGCCAGAGCGCTTCGGTTTGGTTGGGGTCAGGTCACTGTGGGTCGATTCTAAACCACCTTACTAGCAGCAGCATTGATCCCTGTGTGCTTAATAATCAAAGCCTGTTGGGAACTGACTGATGCCCTCTCCGAACAATGGAGCTAAATATGCTGAGTAGTCTGGCAGTGAGTGGTCATTTAAGACTATATACAGCTATGCATAAAACATACTGTTGAATGGCAGTGAATGAATGCTCATTTTTACAGGAATATGTGCAGAGAATGACAAACAGTTGTAGTACCCAATTGTTCTGATGATATCGTAATATCCTGTTGGGTTGAATTAGTCCAGACTGAAAATAATCATGTCTTGGCCAAATGCTCCTCTCGATTTTCCTCAACTTCTGCCCCCATCCCCCATCTTTTCAAACGCTTCCCTTTTCAAGTCTTTGTCAACATCTGCTTCTGATGCCTAGGAGAGGGAGTCTGTGAGAGGGACAATGAGTGGTTGATTGCGTCAGTGAAATATGGTGTGGACCATGATTGCTATGATGATCTGTGATTGTTTGGTGATTGTAGAGAATTCCCATTCCAGTTTGGCCAGGGACAGACACAACACCACACACAAATAACACACTCTGACAGCCTCGCACACACACGTAAACACTGACGCTGTAACACAGATATGGTCATAATACAGACATACACCCCTCAAAGCAGACAGTGAACATTTACACACACACACACACACATACACAGAAGGTAAGGTGAGCGAGAATTAAAATAATGAAAATGTAAAATGTAGGTGTATGGCCCCTGGATTACCATTTCCATGGAGTCTAATTTTAGCCCCACTCTCCCCCACCCCCTCCCCTCCTTCTGTACTCCCTCAGCCCCTCTTCCTCCCAGTGGCTTAGACAGATCAGGCTCATTAGCAATAAAACAAATCCTTCTGGAGAAGCTAAAACTGGGAACTGGAAGGAGGTGCACCTTTCCTCCTCTCAACACCACTGGCTCTTGGTTGCAGTGTTCTGGAAGGCAGCCAGTGGATTAATATCATCATCACCATGAGCTACACATAATGTTGTTGTTCACAACGTGATGTTACATCAACTGTAATGTCACAAAATGATGTTTTTGATGTGGACAGGAGATCAGAGTCATGTGATGCAGCTAAGGGAAGAGAAAAGGCAAATCACCTATGGGTCTGAAGAGGACCAGCAGGATCAGGAAGAGATCCATTCCAGACCTGATAACAGATAGATAACAGATCATGTAGATAAGATGGGCTCAGTTAGGTTGTCAGTAGTTATATTACAGCATTAGCTGATTTTAAGGTGTATTTAGGCCATAGCTATGGTGGTTTTGCTATAAACAATAAATTGCTTGCTTTATTGATACTCACATCGCCCTCAGTCTCTCTCTCTCTCTCTCTCTCTCTCTCTCTCTCTCTCTCTCTCTCTGGGTGTGTGCTTGTGTTAGAGGTTTGTGTTTTGTTTTGGTCCAGGTCAAGTGTCCTGTTGCGTTTTCACTGGAAAATGGTTGCATTCTGAACATGTCTCCTGCCTGGTGTACTACCACAAGGGCCTTTGAAGTGGAAGTGTGTAGCAACCCTGTGTAGGGCCAGCAACAGCTCCTCTCCTCCCCTCTCCTGATCGCAGTGATAAATTGTGTGTTTTATCTGGGTCCCCCTCTTTTTCACCAGCTGATTATCATCCATCTCTTCCTTTCATCCTCATGAAAGTGAGCTTTTTTAAAGCTGCAGGTGAGGAGGGGGGAGTGGAAGAAGGATGGGGGGAGGGCATTCAAGGTGAGAAGGATCAGACAGCAGGATCTTTTTACACAGATTGTGGCATAATTCAAGCATTTCAATCAGGCACTATTTTTAACCCCCCTATCTGATGAACTGAGGTCCTGTGGTGCTACCACTGGCGTTCTACCTCCCTCTCATCCTCCATGACTCCCCCTTTCCCTCCCTCCAGTGCTTCCTAACCTTTTAGCATCCTTCTCCACACCTTAGAGAATTTTCTAGCGTTGCCATGCTTTTACCATCTGTTCCTTTCATCTGCATATGCAGTAAGCAACAGTAAAGGTATAGAGTAGCCTATTTAAACATGTAAACATTCACAGTAACTTGGATGATGATCACGGGTGGCCATATTGGCATTGCACCACCTCTATTTGTGTCTATGCCTCATGAAAAAAAAAAACAACTAACAAATTTTGCCTAAAGGGAAGTGGTGCATAACCCCCTACCACAAATGATGATCAAGAATGCACAGAATGCGACTGGGATGAGTTTCCCATTAGTGAATTTCCACTTCAAACCTCTTTGAAATTACTGAATCCAAATGGAGAAGCAACTCAGACTGTTTGGTAATCATGCAGCGGCACTTACAGCCCCAAGGTAAGAGCAGAGGAGGTTTTATTAGTGCGCCAACCAGTCTGTAACATGAGGGTTAACTGGGGTCAAGAACCACGCGTGTGGATGCTGATGACGGAGATTTTAAGTGCATCTAATTTTGCCTGATTGAATCTATCATGTCTGTGATTTATGTGTGTGTGTGTGTGTGTGTGTGTGTGTGCACTGAAGTGTATATGTGTGTGCTTTTATGTAAGGAACACCTGCCTCTCTACTGGCTCAGACAGGGAGTGTTCCCAGACAGAGCCTGGAGGGTGAGGAGCCTGAAAGAGAACGCAGTGTGAAGCCTTCACACATGGCCTAAATATACACCTCTGTTGTCTAAGGAGATGTCACGCATACAGAAACACACACATACACACACACACACAAACAAACACACACACACAAACACACACTTCCTCTCTCTCACACACTTACTGTACAAACACACACACACACACACACACTGACACTCATACCCACATATGTTCTTACAACCACATAATCACAAATCAGTGAAAACTCACTGACCTTTGCATATACTATATAACACATACAGATAAACCAGTATTAAAAGTGCACATGTTGACTATCAGCTTCTACACACTCACACATACACATGGCCTCCAACACACCTATGCAAACATGTAAAGCCACACGTGTGTGTGTGCACAGAAGCACAACACACACTCTCACACTGAAGCACACACTGATCTTCTGAAATACACACTCTCATATCTACTGAAGCACACACTGATCTTCTGAAATACACACTCTCATATCTACTGAAACACACTCTCATATCTACTGAAACACACACTCTCAGATCTACTGAAACACACATTCTCACATCTACTGAAACACACTCTCACATCTACTGAAACACACTCTATCTACTGAAACACACTCTACCATCTACTGAAACACACTCTCACATCTACTGAAACACACTCTACCATCTACTGAAACACACACTCTCACATCTACTGAAGCACACTCTCACATCTACTGAAACACACTCTCACATCTACTGAAGCACACTCACAGCTCTGTCCCCATGACTGCCATGTCCATGTTCCATCTTTATTATATGCAAATCTCGAGGAGATAAATGCTGAAGCCATTCATAGTTCCCTACAACTGCCAGGTACTTCCTACTGATAATGAAGTCAACACACACACACACACACAGACAGACACACACTATCTTTCACTCACTTTCAGTCCTGGCAATAAGATGGTATATGTTAAAATTATCACCAACTGATGAGATACATAACAACATAAGAACATAGAGACAACCCTACATATATATATACATGCATACATACATACATACACTTTCATTTACATAAGCACTGTATGCTTTCAAATACACGTTCATATACATGCATCCGGTACATGTGGAAATGTGCACGTATGTGCACGTGAGAGTTTTCATGCTTCCCTGTCAAGACAGTGGAGCGATCGTGCAACCAGATTGCTGCTCATCCACAATGCCTATGCATGCCCCGAGAGACCTTTCAGATCCGCCGACCAGAGAGTGGGAGACTTATTGACCAAATCAGCGGCTTATGCAGTGGACATCTGGACAAACACATTAGAGGAGCGAAGTCTCGTTCTCACAGAGCACAGAAGAGGGGGCTTACAAGCAATCAAAACACAGTGCCACATTCATCCATTCATTCTGCTCTCATGTTACTTGCTTAAACAGCAATAATAACATTTGGAAAGAAAATAGAAACGTGTTTTTGGAAAGAATGGAAAGGAAGCAAGGTGGTGGAAGACAGAAGACAACGGGGGATGGGAGGATGATGAAGGGAAGAGAGAAGAGGAGATAAGCGTGAGAGAAGTTTGTGATAATGTGCCGCACTCGCACTCCATGCTAAGCTGCTAGGCAAGCATGAGCGCAGAGAGAGATGGATGACAGGCTGGGATGAGAGGAAAATAATCCTCTCCACCACTGTGTGATACAACACACAGACACACACACACACACACACACACACACACACACACACACACACACACACACACACACAGGGTGTTACAGTAAGAATTCTACATGTACACAACTATAAAGTCTCCAACTATAAAGCCCTCATTCTCTCTACATCTGTCAGGACTTAGCCTTGATGAGGGGAATCTCCAATGAAGATATATAGATATGATCACATGATCACACAGTGTCACATGTAAACATATAAGATTTGGTTACAGTTCACTCATAAGTGCAAACAGCATAGACACACTTGTTACCAGAGTGTGTTCATGATGCAGCAACAGCAGAGTGACTAAAGAGCCATCAGAATATTCTCCGCCGGATTACTGACATTACCACCATTGGGATGCAACTGATGAGAGTGCTATGTTAAACCTTAAAAGTCACCAGAATATAAACGTGTGACACTGGACTCTCAACACACACACATACACACACAAAACCCACACCGCTTTGAACTGCTTTGAAGGCTTCCCCTTCAAACCAATTTGTTAGCTCATCTAACGTGTGTTATGCAAGTTACAATTTAGTATTCAGTGTGAGACATGGTGGCAATTATGAGCTGTATGTGCAAGGAGCGAGGTGGAGAGGAAATACTGTTATGACATGCCTGAGCCAGACCAAGCCGAGAAACAGATTGCGCTTTTCAACAGGAAAGGTCACTAGGTCAGAGATTTGCATGAAATTAACATAATTGTGTCAACAAACGAGGAGGCTTGCCTGTGAGATGAGATTCTTTTTTCCTCCTTACACCGCGGTGCTGCGACTCCTCAAGTCTGTCTGTCTGTCTGTCTGTCTGTCTGTCTGTCTGCTCACACAAGTTCCCCACTTTTGTGCCTTTGATGGGAGCAGATGCAGAATGATTGGAGGCTCCTTCCCTTTCCTGCTCTTTCAGTTGCACAAACAATACATTTCACACATTTATTAAACATTGAATACTGTAAAATTGCATTTAGACACTGAGGTTTTGTACTTGTACAATGTGTGCATTTTACATGTGCTCTTTTGCACTGCAAAATGAATTTGAAGTAGCCTCTCCTGAATGCTTGTAAATTGAATTAACAGGCAGCTTTTTATAATCAAAGACTTCATATATAGGCCTATGTCTTATGATTCTTGGGTTGTATGTGACCCTTTTTCTGTGTTGAGGAATGAGAGCAGTATTGATGAAGCCAAATGTGGTCTCTTGACACCCTCTAGTGGATGAACTGCAACTCAGTAAAGATGTGGGGCTCCACGCTAAACAAGAAGTGAATAAAGACCAGTGCAAGAAATATCTGTTTTTGTGCCTTTATGTCTTTAACGTGCTGAACTAAACTTCATCCCTTTATTTATGTGCTGAGCTTCATAACACAGAGACAATTATGACACACTCACGTGGTGGCTACATTCTTGGTCAACCACATGTTTAAAGCTGAGAATATTGTGGGTGCAGAGAAAAACAATAGTGACGATGATATAGAGACTAAGCTAAGATTATTGTTTTGGGTCACGAGTAAGCCACTTATTACTAGAGAAGGTCAGTGCACTTCAAAGGAGGCTACATTAGTCAAAGATCTAAGGTCACTGACTGCTGAAGATAAGTGTGGGAAATGTATAGAAGTCTACTTTGGTCACAAATGGATGGGTATGCGTGTTCTATTTGAACCGCATGGTCGTGCTAAAAAAAAAAGCAATTGCAGCAGACTTGCAGACCAATATAGAAATCAACAAATACTCGTACTTCTGTTCTTATAAACTTCTAAATAAGTTTTGGTGATGAAAAATATTAAACCATAGCCACGGACTTTTATGTGACTAAATTCTGACCTATGCTTTTTTTTTACGAGGATAACCTTTTTACCTAGGCTATGCGTAATACCACACCAGGGACTTAAGTTTTGTGGTTTTGCTTTATTAGCAACATGTAGCGATCGAACGTTACAAGTAGCCCACATGAATAGTTTCATTAACTAGTTTCGTAGGCTACAGCAGACTAGGCTATTCTCCGGAGACCACCAGGCAGCGCACAGCCGAAATAAAATCCAGCTCCATTTGAGACGATTGGAATGCTCTCCGGGTTTTGAATGTGTTCCTTTTCCCCTGCTGAGGAGTTCGAGTTTCGGACCTCTTGTTTAAAAAAATGGGGGGAAGGACGAGAACTGTACGTGGACCTGCGTGTAGCATCCTTTGAATCAGAAGATATCTACGGTCTCCCACATGGAATATGACTGCATGAAATGGACAAATAATTGTTTTGAGACTTTCACTTTTTGAGCTGAAGTTTTAAAGAATGCCGTTCCATAAACGGATAGTGAATCCCCAGCGAGTTTGCAGGTTGAATGGAGAAGGATCCGTTGCTGGACGTATTTACTTTGCGGACGGAACAGTAGAGAACGGCAAAGTTTTTCAACCCCCAATATTTACATCCCTGGTGGACGTAAACTGTCAGACTTTCATAAACATTCTTCATCAACTATCCGATTTATCACGGCATGCTACCTGCATATTTGCAGAGATTCAGACGGAGGCGGCATCGGTCGTGCACAGGGCAGCCAGACTTCAGCTTAGACTGGACTCGCTGCAAAAGGCTGCTCACAAACTCGATCACAGGAAAATTAAATTACGTGAGTTGACTTTCCATTTACAAACTTCAACAGATTTTAAACTTATACAAGAATGTGTTTTGAAAATTTGATAATGGTTGTATAATAGGGTGCAATTTCATGGCCAAGGATAACAACAAATCATGTGGCCTTGAGGACGAAACGCTATTTTTCATTGAAAAAAAAAAAAAAGTGTCTATTTTCAACACAGCCCCAGAGGCAATATACATTACTGGGTAGACCTTTTAAAGTTCACTGTGGTATTATAGCCTACCTTTCTGAATCTGGGCGCGTTCAGACTCTTGCGTCGATAATTCAATGCTAGCCTACAGGTAGGCTGCTGTGTTTGCATTGCCATTGCATTTCTGAATTTTCTCAGTCGGTTTCTGTAAAAGAACTAGTTAGATCTAAAATACCGTTAATGAATGTTAACGTTAACGTTAGATAGACGTTAGAATTTTAACGCGGAGTAACATTACAGAGAAAGGGACTCTGAGCTGTCAAACATGATGGATAAGTCTGACGTTGATTATGTGAGAAAGTGGCGCCTGAGGCTGAATACTTGAGCAGATTTAGTCGCTCATTTTACCAAAGCAGTTATGATTTTTCTTTCTTTCTTTCTATTTCTCTATTTCTCTTAACTTTTCTTTCTTGCTTGCTTTCTTTCATTAATTCTCAGCTTTTTAAAAGAATATTTTATAGTCATTTTCCTTGCCTTGCATAAAGAATTTACCAGATCAGCATTTGGTTCAAGCCACCTGTTTATTTTAACTGTGATGAAGGACACAGTAACCTACATTTATGGGCCTCGTGAGAAATATGTTGCCCTAATAACGACATTCATGCAGCTTCTTTTTCAACACATGTAGGCCATGAAGTATCTTGAATTGCCCATTTCAGTTATAGATTTGACACATTATTTCCTTATTTCTCCAAAGACGTCATCACAGCGCTGAAAAAGGTAGGTATGTGCACAACTGTGCCTGCTCAGAGGCAGGGCCCAAGTGACTCTGGATATGGTATGCCTGCTAAGAGAGGATGAGTAACAGGAGAGATAAACAAACATGACAGGGCTTCCTGACTCAGCTGAGAATTGTTATTGCCACTGATGAAGTAGCACACTAGTGCTATACCTATCTTTAGAGGGGCATCATTACACTTTGTGTCAGTGACACTGAACATTCACAGTAGACACACAGTGTGACACTGCAGATTTCAAAAGGTAAACCTTTTGTGTTTATATGTAAATATACAGCTAACAGCTAATTT
>JAVQKI010405732.1:0-10172 GCA_036025975.1 Nematalosa erebi | reverse complement strand
CTCTCTCTCTCTTTCTCTTTCCCTCAGGCAACCCCCACCTTAGCTCTCCTCCCTCTCTTGCTTCTCCAGTGCAGAGCTTTAATGGCCAACCTGCCACCTGTCAGTGGAGCTAGCATCCTGGGTGACAGAGCTAATGCACCTCCTGCATCCCTGGAGCTTCACTCTCTCACTTTAAGGCAGCGACCCAGATGGGCCTGGGTGTTACTGACAGACTGAGGGAAGGACTATAGCAGGCATGACATGCCTGGAGAGACACCTCCATCTATCTCTCTCGTGATGTCAGCAATAGTGCGCACACACACACACGCTGCTCATTGCAATCATGAGCACACTCACACATGCTGCTCATTGCAAGCATGAGAGCAGACTTAAATTACCCAGACAATCCCCCATGCACACCTACATACAAACACATGCACACATGCTGTACACACACCTCATTGGAAGCATCAGAGCAGCCTTGAATTACCCACACAAGCCCCCATATGCACGCATACAGTACAAACACATATACACGCATGCTCCTGAGTGTCATTTGTCAGCTTTGGGATACAGAGGCTTTTGGGTTTGCACCAGGGTTCTGATGCAATCACACATGGGCCATCATTCATGCACATGCCAGATGGAAGTGAGCAGAAATAGATTTTCCATCAGCTAATTGCCACATCATAGAACTCTGCCTCTATTTGGTCATTTGCTGTAGAATGCTCCATTCACTTCAATGGGACTTTCCAACGTTCTACGGTCTGATATTTCTCGATAACGGACCGTCGTCAAGTATAACAGACCGCTGTCAAGGAAAATCGACTTTTTGCCTCTAAATCGTGTTGCTCATGTCACTCCGCTCTGTAGAATGTTGCCCCAAGTTCTATTTGTCCATTAGCGGACTATTTTTCCTCGAAAGCAATCATCTACAAATCATTAAAATTACAAATGTAAAACTGTGTTGTTATTTTAAATGAAATAGGTAGCCGCTTGTGCGTCGGGCTCCTAATCACTCTGTCGGGAGAATATTCCAAGATAATGACCGCCTGACAGAACGTTATCCCTTACGCAAATAATAACTTAGCAAATGTTTCAAAACTGACCAGACATCCAAAACTACATTTTCGCGCTGCCAAACAAACTACTTTCAAGTCCAATACTTACAAACTACAATCATACAACACTGCATACTTCTGGTTACGCTCGATACATGATGTCATTGCATCCATAGAACTTATCAGACACTCATCCATTTTTCCAAAATTAAATTTCCATATTGCAGAATATACGTGCCTCTTTTCCGTGTCTGTGATTGAGCTCGACTTTGAAAGGGTGGGTATACTTTACGGTAAATCAAAGAGCATGAGCCAAAATGGCCGCCCTCATCTTACCCTCTCTAGGCTTGGGCAGGAGGATAGGGAGGGGCAGAGAGAGGGGTGGAGGGGGTACATCTCCCTCGTCTCCACTGCTGTCCAGACAGATGACCTCCCCTCGGGCTGCAGACGCTGGTCTTGGGGCCTCACTGTTCTGAGACAAGCTCTCCGCTGCAGAACACACACACACACACACACGGATGAAACTAATTAACCAACTGGCTCATGGGAAAGGGAGCAAAACACAGGTGCTGGACATAATGTATGTGTGTGTGTGTGTGTGTGTGTGTGTGTGTGTTAAAGTGCGGTCTCTCTGCTTGGTTGTTTGCTTTTCTTAAAAACAACAACAATATCAACACCAAACACTATGCATGAACAAAACAGCACCGGGAGCTAAAGTTTGCTGACTACCAGTAAGAGTGTTTGCTTGCCTAAGCCTGCGCTGCGGTGCTAATCTCCTCTGCTTGCTACACTGTGGTGAAGGTCCGTTGGTGGTTCTCTTAGTTGCTTCCCATGAGGCTCTGGGAGAATGAGTCAAACACAAGATGCTGGTTGAGCCTGTATGGTGAGGGTGTGTGTGGTGTGGGGTGGGGTGTGTGTCTGGGTCGGTGACCTGTGGGGAGGCTGAATGGGACAGTGAGTGTGTTTTTGTGGAGGGTCAGTGTGTGTTTAGGTGGAAGGGAGAGAGTGTGACTGCGAGTGCTTTAATCAGAGATCCCTTATCATTCCATATGCAAACGCAGTAAAGCAGTTTGCAAAGCAAAGATGGCAGAGTTGTGAACTGTACGTCCAGCCCTACAAAGTGAAGTGGCCAATCACACTGTGTGTGTTTAGATGCAGAAGAAGCTGACTGCATTTAGATGGAGCGGAAGTTAAAAGTGTGTGACTGTGTGTGTTTAGATGCAGGGAAAGCTGACTGCATTTAGATGGAGCGGAAGTTAAAAGTGTGTGACTGTGTGTGTTTAGATGCAGAAGAAGCTGACTGCATTTGGATGGAGCGGAAGTTAAAAGTGTGTGACTGTGTGTGTTTAGATGCAGAAGAAGCTGACTGCATTTAGATGGAGCGGAAGTTAAAAGTGTGTGACTGTGTGTGTTTAGATGCAGGGGAAGCTGACTGTGTGTTTAGATGCAGAGGAAGTTGACAGTGTGTTACTGAGTGTGTTTAGATACAGGTGAAGCTGACAGTGAGTGTTTAGGTGCGGAAGAACCTGACTGTGTGTGAGTGTGTGTTTCTATGCAAGGGGAAGCTGACAGTGTGTGACTGTGTGTGTTTAGATGCAGGGGAAGCTGTCAGTGTGTGACTGTGTGTGTTGAGAACAGGAGAAGTTGAAATTGTGTGACTGTGTGCTTAGATGCAGGGGAACCTAGCTGTGTGTTTAGATGCTGGGGGAGTGGGCTGTGTGTGTGTGCGCACATGGGTGAAGAATATGCTCACTGGTGGGGAGCTCAGTGGGGGCAGCAGCCATGGGGAAGTCTTTCCTCTGTTGCTCCAGGCGCCGCCGCCTCTCTAGCTCCTCCTGCTGGGCAGCCTGCGTCACCTGTTCCAGCTGGTGCTCCTTCAACAGCTTCCTGATGGCACAAACATGGGTGGGGGGGGTGTGAAACACATAGGCGAACTATTGATCTCCCATCCTCAGGGCAGAGGGAAAGCAGTGCAATTCAATTAGCGGCACACTGTGCTTCCACCACTGTTATGATTAACCACTGTGAGATCAATGAAGACCAGAACCATCCACATCTGGGGATGAATATAATGATGCAAGTGCTCGGAAAAATATTGAGGTTGGCTTACGGGTAGGCTGTACACTTGATAAACTCCATTAAGCAATTCTGGATGATGTCAGCTTTTGTTTATATTCAAACCAAACACCAAACAAACAAAGCTACCCCCCCTCCCCTACAAAGACACTTTTGGTGACTGGCTGAAACAGCTTTGACATGGTGTAGGGGGTGGGCTTGCTGGACTTTCTTATTGTGAGAAAATGTGACAAATAGTGTTACAAGTCAGAAATTACTTAGAATCACTTACTACACTTTAAACATGAAAAGAAAGTTACTGTTTCTTCTGGACTGATTTTAGAAATAGTGTTTTCTTCATGACTAGCTCAATAACCATGTTCAAATACTAACCCCCCGCCAAGTAAAACTACTATGTCATAAGATGCGATCTGCAGTTGTATGTGTGCTTGTTACCTGATGTTCCGCCTCATGTGGGCAGGCTTGGAGGGTCTCTTCTTGGTGCCTCCGGGAGCCGGGGTGCCCGAGGTACTCTCTGGGCTGGAGGGGGGCTGCGAGCCAGCCGCTGAGGGCGGGCGAGAGGCCTGGCGGGATGAGGGCCGTGATGTGGAGTGAGACGAGGGCTGGGACACCGGCCTGGAGGATGGCGAGGGGGCGCTCGAGGGGGGGCCACTGTGGGGTGAGGTAGGTGGAGGGGTGCCCTGGGTGCCCCCTTGCCCAGCTTCGTCATTCTCAACTTTGGCACCGCTGGGCTGATCTACAGCAGAGGCAAGGCAAGGCAAGTTTATTTATATAGCGCATTTCATACACAAGGGGATTTCAATGTGCTGTACAAAAATAAAAGCAAAGTACAGTAGATGAAAAGTAAAAGAAATAATTAATGAAAGCATAAAATTAAATGAATAAAGGCATAATATGGTTAATATAAAAAGTGCACAGAATATAAAAGGAAAGTGAATTATTAGCAAAAAGCATCTGAGAACAGTTTGGTCTTAAGTCTAGATTTGAAACTGCCAACAGTAGGGGCACAGAAGAACAGTCAGGGACAGGCTGAGTGAGAAAGAGAGAACTAGTGACTGCTAGACAAATGCATAACAGAAGACTCCCTTGGTGATTCATGGGAAAACAACCAACTACTTATTGGCCCCGGAAAACCCATCCTAATCTTTAAATGATTCGAAAAGACTTCGCTCTGCAGCTCAGTATGGTCACCAAGCCTATTTACACTTCATTCTGTTTGCTTGAGACAGGGAACCAGAAAAAAAACAGGCTTTTGACCCTGACAGGATCCATAGTGTCAGGGTGAACTGTTTTCTGATTGGCTGGCTGAACACTCAAAACCAAAATCAAGCAACATACAAGCAACCAACAGAGGCCTTTTGATCTACATTTTTTAATCCCACCACATCAAGGTTTCCAGACCCCAGATTCAGGTAACAGGTCACGATAAAACAGTCTAGCCTATTATGTAAATCTGATTTTGACAAAGCAAAGTTAAACTTTTTGACAACCAAACTGATGTCTGTTAGTCTGTCTGTCTCATTTATGTTCTGTTGGTTATTTTTCACTTACCGGTGGATTCCTCCTCATCGTCCCCATCATTTTCATCATCTTCCTCATTCATATCCTCCTCATCCTCCTCCATCTCTTCCTCTTCACTGTTGAGGCCAGGCTCCAGGTCGCTGCCTGAAATCGCCTCTTCAGACATGGCGTCTCGTGGGGCTTACAGGGCATTACCTGCACATCCTCCCATGGGTCGTCTGCACTGCACACACAAAGCCAATCAAGCTAAATTAAACCCACCAACAGGCCAGCATGCAAAAACCAATGTACCACTCTTTAGTGGTAAAATGAGTGATATCAACTTCTTCACCTTACTATTCAAGTCAAGTAAAGTCAGTCAAGTCAAGCTGCACATCAAGGATGATGCACCATAAATAAAGTTAAGGCACAATAATAGATGATGGGGTGGCCTGCCTAGTGATCATGAGATCCAGGATGGGGTCAACTCCCTGACGAGATGATGGATTGATCAGGGATTTCACCTTGTGGAAGAACATGCAATATGCACCCTGTCAGTTGACCAGAAGATAGCAAGTCAAGAAATCTAACAGCATTGCGGTCCTAAAACTCAAAGTTATCTACAACATTTTTTAACAACTTACAGGAGCTGTTCTCCCATCTCATCAATCCTCATATCAATTTCACCACATCTCTGGATGTGATATGTTGCTGAATTGGGACTCTATGATTAATCCTCCTTCAACTTAGTTGGCATGCCTGACCAGTGCTAAAATGTGTCAAAGGTTTCAAATACTGAGACTACATCTGTTTTCATCTGATACATTCTTCTTTCTGAATTTGTCATAGTACTGGCTTCCTGGTTTTGCTGACTGTGGGATAGCCTGAAAAACTTACTACATTAAGCACAGCCTATGCAAACACATTCTTAAAGTTCTAACAAAACAGTGTCTGCGGTTGTACTAAGACAGAGCAGGGGGATGGGAGTTTATAATAAATTTATGTCCATCATTAAATATTAACTATTTCCAGCACAACAACTCATGAAATATACATATGCTACAGCGAGGCCTTGCACAGAGAGGAGAGTCAGAGGGACACTGGTCATAGAGATGAAGAGTGCGTGCCCTAGGGTTAGTCAACTTGACTATAACATCCCTTACTTTTCTCGAGATTACTGATGCTGTTCAACTGTGCAGTATCACTTTAATGTGAGGACCCGACCAACGAGTATAGACCCGACTGAAGAAATATAAAACTAGCACACTATTTCATTCTCGCCATTAAGAATACCATTGGTAATATGTGCATGCAAATATGTCTACATTTTTGTAAGTGTGTTTTCTTCTAGGCTTGGCTAATAAAAATGATCATGATTTCATTAGCCTATAGACAACGAACTGCTAAGCTAAATCGTTTAAACTGGAATAAAACAGGCGGCAGAAGTGGGAAATGAGGTAACACTAACGCAGACCTGTTTCATAACTACCTACTGCAATTCCCCGTTACAGCAAATTAATGAGACCCTTTGTGATATGCTAACTTATTGCTTTGCGGAGGCAGAGAAATTAATTTGCTCTGCAGCAACCACAAGTAGTAACTTCGTTAAATTTTGGAGGATGCTGTACGAGATCCATGTGATGTGTCAGTGCTGACACGCTAACCTAATTGATGAACGTCGGGGACCTGCATAACAAACGCTAGCTCCACATAATGCATAACGTTATTGCTAATGTCATCACACACTAGCGTCGTGTTAGCAATCCCTGAGTGGAAAAGCAGGTCTATTCGTAAGACATCGTACGCTATGCAACAGTAGAGGGAAATGTTTTGACAAAAATCGTCACTCTGTCGATCCGACGCCGTGTGCGGTGTATCGATGTAGCTCTGGAGTCCCGCTAACTAGCTGGCTATCTAGCATAGCTACCTTGTTAACTGGCTACCGTCTATTGTCCATAGTTAGAAGAATGATGGCTCTCCTAAAATCAGTAATATTAGCCTAGCTTGCTGCATTACATTTGCTGTGCCGTTACCTGATTGAAAATACAACATGATATGCAGAACCCCTACCTTTTGCACTCCCTTTGAACAGTATGGTTATTCTATATTGCTCATTAACGTTAGTCAATTTTTAAATAAACACTGGATTATTTAATTTCCTTCACAGTTTTTCCCAGGCGCGTCAGTAACAATTGTCCCCTGAATACATGACACACATAACCTTTGGGTTCCGGAGTACGAGGGAAACAGACTGGGAACACTTAAGGTGGAACACATGACAACCTGAAGCAGAGGCACTGAGCAGGACCACATCTAGTTCAGTGAGAAGTAGCTGCTGCTACAGGAGCAAAGAGATCTTTCCCCAGTGCATTTTATCTCAGTGGTATACCACCAGGAATTTAATGTGTGGACCTACAATGCTTTCTGTTTTATATCAACATATCTTGCAAGCTTAAAAATAGGTTATTTCAGATCTAACAACTACGCTTTATAACCTCATCCACTTGAAAACACCTGTAATAAGACGGGATTTATAGCATTGGATGAATTTCATGTCATTATCCTGGACATACAGGGTGATACACAGCTGCTACACGGTCCAATATAGCCTAGATACAATCTCACTGACAACAAATGTTGTACCCAATATCACAAATCTACAATTAAAGTATTGTCATGAGCAAACATGTAACACTCCATGCTCACCCATTACCACTTTCTGGTGCAGAGTGAGTTGTGGTTGTATGTAGGAAAAATTCTCATTGATGATGAGATGATGAGGTCGCATGTGAGTGACGTAGTTTGTGTGCGCAGCCATCCGTTTCTTTTGTGTTTATTTGTAAGCGTTGTCAAATTTGTTCGCATATCCACATTTAACCATCGCTGTTGATAACATGGATTGGCATACCACATAGCTAAGAGTCAAAGGACTCATTATCTGTTGAAAATGAATAAAGGCTGGTTGGAACTCGAGAGCGACCCGGGTATGTAGCCAAACGATAACATTTATTTAGCCAAAGCTAACAAGGCCAGTAGTTATTGTGGTTTGCTGCTTTAACAAATGCGGCCCTTTTATCGTCGTTCCAACGACTTAGACAGCATTACAGTGATGTTTTACACAGTAGCGGGATTTGATCATAGGGCAACTTGTTATGAACTAACTCATTTAAAACCGTTTTGTGTTAACTTGCATTACTCGTCCAGCTAGCTCATGGATTTAGAAACATACGAGTTAGCAACCATAAACTGTTTAAACTTGAATTTTGACTGTGTGATTATGACTAGAGGAAAAAAAAAACAAAAACAAACACACGTCTTTGTCAAATAGCTGTCCACAATAAACAACAACTAGAGATATTTGGCTGACACAGGTAGAACATGAGTTTTCAAGAGATCAAGAGTAGCATGTGTCGAGATGTCAAACTGAAATATTTAGCGTTTTCAAGCTTATGTGTTTTCATAACCAATTAAATATGATGACGGGATATGTATATGGTTAACTTAACTATTGTATGTGACAAGTAGCTCCATGGTCCCTAATCTCACTTCATATTTTGTTGTTTGTCTTTAATGACACAAATCTTTGGTTACAATTTCAGGGTTGTTTACCCTGCTGGTCGAAGACTTTGGTAAGTGCAAGTCACTTGATTCTGACGTGTTGCTCTGATATAGGCGTGTATCACAGTACATAACTTGGAAAGTCTGGACACTTATTCTGACATTTTACATTTTGTTTAGGAGTGAAGGGTGTTCAGGTGGAGGAGATATATGATCTACAGAGTAAATGTCAAAGGTAGGCTATAATAACTGTTGTAATCGCCATTTGATTGGTTGAACTGCCTATTTACTAAGTCACTGTTCTCTGACCTTGTTCTCATCTATTTGCGGTGCAGTCCTGTATATGGCTTCATTTTCCTATTTAAGTGGATCGAGGAGCGGCGATCCAGAAGGAAAGTGTCCACCTTGGTGGATGAAACCTCAGTCATTGATGAGGAAATTGTCAATGATATGTTCTTTGCCCATCAGGTACCAGCCACATCCATAATGGACATTTCTTTTGTAAAAAGTACATGTTACATACTATAATCAGAAAGTAATTAACGCAAGCATTTAGACTAATATGCCACTGATATTCAAGTGTCAAAAAGCAGGAAAAACACTGAATTCATGATGAGTATCTTGGTAATTATGAAAGAGAATGGAAAATATGCAATGTATGGAAGTGATCCCTCAGTGACTGCATTCTGAGCATTGATAAGTTCTGTCTGATCATGTGTTTAGCTGATTCCAAACTCGTGTGTATGGAAGTGATCCCTCAGTGACTGCATTCTTAGCACTGATTAGTTCTGTCTGATAATGTGTTTAGCTGATTCCAAACTCGTGTGCCACTCATGCGCTACTGAGCGTGCTCCTGAACTGCAGCGGAGTGGAACTGGGCACCACCCTGAGCCGAATGAAGGCCTTCACCAAAGGCTTCAGCCCAGAGGTGAGAACTCAACTCTGCTTCATTCTGATTCAAGGTCCAACATAAGATTCTCCTCCTAATGGCCCCTTGCACCAGTATATCTGATTTGTACTACTACCTTGCACATTTTTACTTACCCCAAAATGTCACTTTATATAAAACTGTTTTATTTGTCATTAGGTTGCAGTGACCCCACTCATTCAGTTATTCAACCAACTCATGTCAATGACCCCACTCATGTCAGTTATTTATAAAAACTGATACTGGACCAGTGACTGGCTAACCAACTCGCCCAACCTTGTATTTTACTTGCACCAAGCCAGTGGGCCATTGCTTGTGTGTTGAGATATGTCCAGACTGCAGAAAGAGACTAACACTGATTTGGTTTTTACAGAGTAAAGGCTATGCCATTGGAAATGCCCCTGAATTGGCCAGAGCACACAATAGCCATGCAAGGTAGTGCAGATGCTTACATTTACTGATGTATTTTCCCGTGTTTGTGTACGATTATTATTGAGGACTGTGTGTCATGTGTTTCTTTTCTCCTGTTTCCATGGAGACCGGAGCCAAGGCACCTTCCCGAGAAGCAGAATGGCATCAGTGCTGTGCGCACAATGGAAGCCTTCCACTTTGTCAGCTATGTGCCTATCAAGGACAGGCTGTTTGAACTGGATGGCCTCAAAGCCTATCCTATTGATCATGGTAAAAATGCTGTCCATCTTTTGAACAGACTCTATCCTAAAGTGGTGTTTATGTCTGTACTTTATGCTGTTTTCTATCCAGTAGCTGACATCAAATAGGACACCTAATGAAATTTTCTCTCAAATATTACCACGCTTTTCTACTTAATGCACCTTTAGGCCCTTGGGGAGAGGAGGAGGAGTGGACTGATAAGGCAAGGCGAGTTATCATGGAGAGGATTGGACTGGCCACAGCAGGGTAAGACTCAAGCCTCGTACAGCTGCGTCTTAATGGGCCCATTTCACAGCAGCCATTTTTCCAAGAAGTCGCAGGGTAAGCACAGGCATTATTAATGACAGCCAATCAGATTCTGATTTGGTGTAGCAGAATTAGATCCTTATTGGATGTCA
>JAVQKI010405704.1:0-10690 GCA_036025975.1 Nematalosa erebi | reverse complement strand
AAAAAAAAAAAAAAAGTAAAGCATGAAAACCATGTTTTGTTTTTTTCTTCATTATTAAAACAACTGCATAGCATGGCAGGAGGGACAAACCTGAGTATGTCTTGTTTTTACAAAGCATTATGAAATTCAAGAGGTTAGAAAACAAAACTAGAACATGGTTGTGTAGAACAGCATTGGAGCCATTCTTTTGTACTGTTGTTTTGAAATGCTGTGAATGTATTGTTATAAGCCCTATTGTGCAACCGATGACTCAGGGACTGTGGATCAGGCGGAAAAATCCTGATGTCTACTACCGTGGGTGTAACGTTGCCAAATTAACTTTGCACTATAAGCCCGTCCCTGTTGCTGGGAACTGCTATGCAATGACTCAACAGATAAGGTATTGGTGTTGAGAAATAGAGTTTCTTCAGATTCCTTCATTAAACATCTGGAGGCTATATTGCCTATCGGAGACCTCTGAGGAAACATCAGGAAGTCGTTAATTTAATTTTAAATGCAGAGGACAACCATTACTTTTGGACACCAAAGTGCTACAAAAAAAGCTTTTGTCCTCAACCAAGTATAAATGGCCAAAGGCTGCATTTCCTAATTTAACCCCCTTTCCAGTTTGACCTGAAGTAACCCTTGCATGGCAAACAACCAACAGCCATAACCTATACAAAGTTCAATCTCTTCATATACCCCATGCCGATTGCCCAGATGGTGGTACACTGAGGCGTTATCGCAGGAATACCACTTCAAAGTAGGTGCATCTCCCACTTACTTGAGGAAGAAGGTGGACTGGTTAAGGCTGCTCTCGAGGGAGGCCAAGCGGTCGGGCCACTTCTTGCGCTCCTCCACCCGGAAGAACATTGGCTTGCACACCTTCTTTAGCTCAGACAGCTTCTCCTTCAGCTCCTTGGTGCCGGCTGAGTAGCCGTCCTCGTCCATCCAGTTAGAGGCCTCGCTCAGCTTTGCTGACAACTGCTCCTTCTCCTCCTCAGACACCACAGCCTGGTACTCCTCCTGGTACAACTTGTCCTGGAGATTCAAGATCAAGTCTTTACTACATCTCATTATACTAGTAATAGAGAGTGCAGGTTCTTATGTTCTGATTCATAAAAACATAAAATCAAATCAAATAAAACAAAAACAAGCAGCAGTGATAAATGTTGACTTCTAAATGAGGGAACAGCAAAACAGCAGATGTTAAACGATAGGGCACATTCACACCACATGAAATCAAAAATGTCAATTGGTGATTCCTTTACCTGTGTCTCAAAGATGAAGGCCTCCAGGCTGTTCAGAGTCTTTTCCCTCTCCTGTTTCGCCAGGTCCCGATCAGTCAGATCCTGCAACCTGACACAGTGAATGACATTAATAGATGCTTGTGTTCCCCTTCCTGTGCTGTGCACCATGCACTATGTGAATGGGAGGCTGTGCACAGACTGAGGGAACTGCCAGGCAAAATAAGGCAAGATGACCAGCAAAAGAGACAGACACTCACTTCTTCTTGGAGGACTCAATGGCCTCTACAATGGGGTCCAGCACGTCGTTCACCTGAAGCTCTGCTCCAATGTCCACCGAGATCTTGCTCTTCTTCTGTGCTGTGACTTTCTTGTCCTCCTCAGGCTCCTTAGATTCAGGCTTCTCTTCCTCGGCGGCCTTCTCAGGTTTCTCAGCTGCCTCTTCCGTCTTTTCTGCCTGCTCAGTACAAGTTTTGACATCATGCATCAGAAAATGTATTTAGTTGTGGTGTTTCAAGGTGGTTCATCACATACTGCCAAAGCTGACAGTTGTGGTTCACTAACGGAGCACCAAGCAAAGCTTGGCAGAATTTCAAACAGGAAATAGGAGGTTTTACAAACAGTGATAAAGGGCCAACGGAAGACAGGCACTCTGAAATCTCATGTAAAAATCAAATGGTCCATTTTTAGTCATGGAAGGGGTGGGTAAGGGTGTTTGGCATTTGCACATATTGTTGATTCAACGAATTTTTGCCTTTTATTGTGGTGTGTTTTATCAACACACCACACTATCTATTACTAAAGAGAGTGTACTGCATCCATGAGAGAAGAGTGTCCTAGGGTAGAAGTCTACCTCTGGGGCGGTGTCTGCTCCTTCCTCCTTGGGCTTCTCCTCAGCCTGCTGTTCCTCTGCTGTCTGCTCACCGGCATCCTTCCTCTCCTCCTCAGATGGTTCTTTCTGGTTCTGTTCCTCAGGTTCTTTACCTGCCTCAGGGGGAACCTCCTCTTCATCCTGGGATCACATTTGGGGATGGTTAGATTGTACCAAAGACACACCCACACCTACCCACACAGGCTGGTTAGAACATGTTAGAACTCACCTGGACCGGTTCAGTCACATTTGGACTGGGTTCTGAGTTCCCGCCTCCAAACAGACTCTGAATTGTATTTCCAAGTTCTGAAACAAGCATCCAAAACATGTCAACTGTGCTAATCATGGCCAATTCCACAAAATAATCTAATGCATACATAAGGTCAGAGCCCCACTATCATTACAAAGTGTATGTTGCAGTCTTTTGAAAGTGACAACCTACTTGTCAGTGTGGACTCCTCTTCTTTCTCTTCCACAATCGTCTCAAAAACAGACTCCACCTATTAAAAGACGATTTTTTTTGCTTTTTTAAACTTATCTATCTTAGCATTGCTTAGATGTCATTTTTGATTCAAAAACTTTCACTCCCAGTACTATCATACCAAGAATTAGAGCAGTGTCAAAAAAATAAAAATAAAAATAAATAAAAAAAAAAGTAACACCTCCCAAACAGGAAGTGGAAGATGAGTAATACCACAAGTCACCAAAACAGCTGCTGGCACAGATGTGGCCCTCACCCTGTCGAGCAGAAGTACGCCGCTCTCGTCCATGTTGAAGTGCGCCTTGATCCCCTTCGACTCTGCATCACTGTGCTTCTTGAAGCTGCTGCCCACGCCAGTCAGCTTTACCGTAGTCAGGTTCAGAGAGCCAAACACCCTACAAAAGGAAAAACACAAAAGGATTCATAGGATGGAAATAATGTCACAAACAACAGTCCCAAAAGATGCAAGTTAGCAAAGTCAACAATTAGCAACTGGGCTGTCAGTGGCATTTGCAGCTTTTTGCATCTCTTTGATGTACATAACTTTTTATTACTTCAAAAATCAATGCTTTCCAAATCCTTGTGAAATCATGTTTGGTTGTTGGTTTGTTTATTCCTGTGTTCACAAGCATGTTGTCACTTAACTGATGTGAACTGCTCACCTCAGGTCCTGTTCTTTGAGGAAGCTGAGGTCGCCGTAGTTGATGTTGAAGACAAAGTCATCGGTGTATCGGTTAAAAGTGATGACCTTCCTCTGGGGGTAGGGAGCCATGCGCTGGAACAGGATGCGTTTGTTGTGCTTTGTGGTCTTCGATCCATCCTCCTCCTCTGTCTCCCTGCTGAACTCCACCTAGTGGTCAGAAGCAACATGAGGCACAACTCGTCACAAGACCAGTTTTTACGTAGGCCTTCGGTATTCTACATCTTGTTTCCAAGAAGTTATTCGGTGTGACTTCACCGCGCACTCTTACCGTGGACCAAATTTACTAGCTGTTTGTCCAGATTTCCAGGCTATGTGCACACAGTGCTTCCCTGTTATGAGTCTGGTTAAAACAATGTCTCCATTGGAGGATGACAAGGCCCCTTACCTGAATTGGGAAAACTGCTGCATCTCTCACATTGAATGCCTTGACTTTAAAGGCTTTGCTGAGGGCTGCGGCCTGGTAAACAGCTCCCATGGCTGCAGCCTCGTCAGCGTTGATGTTCTTGGACAGCTCCTCTCTGAAACACAGACAGTACGTTACAGACAGCCTTCTGGAGGTTCCCACTTCTGGATTGATTATGAGCAGCCAATTTGTTGGAAGAGTGCATAAAGCCTCTATAAATCAAATATAATTGTAATATTTATATATATATTGTGTTTAAATTATGATTTTAATTCATAAGTCACTTAAAGCAACACCAAAGTGTTTAAAATACCTTAAAATAATGCTTCCAAAATCATTTTGATGACACATCAAGTCTTAACAGAATAAACAAAGCCTCTTTCAAAGCCATTGCGACCCTCTATCTGCCAAAACAGCGTTAAGTATCTTTGCTTTTCGGGTCGCATTCGAGTAGCCTTAGCAGCCGACAGCATGCGCCTACAGATTTCCACAGCGAGACAGATGAACACTGCTCATACTATTTAGTGATTTACAGCACTGGTACAGTAATGGTCAGTTACGCTTTTAGACCATGGGGGGACGCTGAGAACAAAATGTTCTTTGGTGTTGCTTTAAATCAACTTTTGCACAGTAAGAAAACTTTGACACAATTTAACTGTAAGAGTCTGAACTATCATTGTTGACAGCATTATTGTTCTGACTGCAAGCCTTGAGAAAAAGAACATACTTTTGCACAGCCTTCAGCAGGACCTCCTGGACCTTGGGTACACGAGTTGATCCTCCCACAAGAATAACCTGTTCGATTTCATCCTGCACAGGAAATAAGGGTTAGCATTCAGCTCCAAGGCTAACTTCATAGAGCAGGCCTACACACACAGGGATTCAGTATCATTATATTTCTGTGGATTTCTCAGCCTAGACAACCAGAAAAAGATCCACACATCTTAAACAAAAATGATGAGTTAAATTAAAATTATCTATTGTAACTGCATCTTTGGATCATTACTACAAAACCATTTATTTGTTACTCACTCACTAACTCACTCACTCACTCACTCACTCACTCACTCACTCACTAACTAGATAGATAGATAGATAGATAGCTTAATACATGTATGCCCGCATGCGCGTGCACACACACACACGGTGTCGTGGGCTTCATTCAAGTTCACTCACAAGAGACATTTCAGCTGAGCTGAGGGCATCCTGGACAGGCCCTGGCACTCTGTCAAACAAATCCTGACACAGCTCCTCAAACTCGGTGCGAGTCACCTTCGCCTTGAAGTCAATATCATCCATCAGCCCCTCGACCTGCAAAATCACACAGTACAATATACATATAAATTACTTTTTTCAACAAAAACATACACATCTATATACATACATATATAAACACTCATTCGATGCTAAACATCAACAGTCTCCACAGATGTAGGCCAAAGACTAATACCAAGTCAAGATTAAATTAGATCAATTTCATAATCCAATTTCATGAGTCCCAAACAACGTTTCACTTCAAGGTAATAGCATGAGAAGATGCCAGTCAATGGTTTGACCTGAGCCATGTGTTCAGCGTTGGCACTGAGCACAGTCTTGAGTCTCTGGGCCTCCTTGAGAAGCTTAGCCATGGCCCTCATGTTCTCCCGCACGTCTTTCTTGGACTTCTTCTGCTCGTTAAAAAGCTTGGCCAAGTGCTCGCGCAGACGAAGCTCCATTTCAAATCCGCCCAGTGTCCGGTCAAACCTTAATGAGGATTAATTCAAAATCACCTTTTAAATAGACTACCACCTACACACACAGAGTCTATACAGGCTACTATATTATCTCAGAGTTTCTGTACACTGTGAAACTGATACAATTGAGACTCACCCAACTCCTCTGATCTGAAGCTGTGGCTGTGGCTGTGGTCCAGGGTCTTTTGTCTTCACAGTTTGATATGTGACAATGGTGGCTGTCGTGCTTCCAGAGCCCATGTCGTAGAACATCACATTCTGTGTGGAGAAGACATGCACAGATTTAAAACAAGGAAGACCAGTGTCACAAGCTTTGCTTTTTTCCAGACGACTTTTGAGCTTTTGGGCATTACCTGTGCAGTTGAGTTGATGTCCTTCCTCCTGAATACACCATAGTTCAAAGCCACGGCAGTATTATCATTGATGAGCTGAAGGACCTTCAGGCCTGCGATCTGGGCGGCTTGCAGAACTGCCCTTCTCTCTGCCTGATTGAAAAAGGCTGGGACGGTGATAACTGCATCTTTAATGGCTTGCTCTGTTAAACACAAAGAAACAAAATCCATGAATAAATTAAATTAATTTAATTTAAAAAGAAATAAGCAAATAGAATGACCAAACAAGTTAGCTTTGAATATGATATATGTGGCTGTATAGACTGAGTCACAGTGAAAGCTTGGGGGAGAGGAAACTAACAAACCAGCAAAATCCTGAGCAAGAGAGCGAGAGTCATTTAACACCATGCCAAGGATCTCCTCCGGCGAGTACACAGTCTCCCTGTAGGATAGAAGAGATCTTCATCAGTGTAAACTTAATACCCAACGGCCAACAGAAAAGTTAATGGAAAATATATGCAAAGAGGGAAGCAGCTGCTCCCTAAAGAGCACTTACAACATTCTAATGGCTACCTAACTGATGATGGTACTACAATTTCTATGTACACATATGCAAATCTGTAAGATTAAATTTGTTCTTTGGTAATCTGGGGGAAAAAGAAAGCACTTTATAAAGATAACATGCCAGAAGAAAGGGGCAAATTTGAAAATGCCCTCAACTTTGCAAGCTGTGTCTTGACAAAAATGCTTTTGCAAGGTTGTACTGCTTACAACACCTTTACGTGCTGTTCTAATTCAATTTAGTTCAAGTCTCAAATTTCTTCACATCAGCAACACAAGTGTCTGCCTTCTGTGTTTGTTATTTTCCAATGAGAAGTTAAATTTTATATCTAGGACATTTTTCAGCATGCACAATTGTTTTCAGGTGGCATAGTGGAAAAATAAGCCGCGTGCAAGACCATTAAGGACTGTTTTAACAATACTTGCTGAGCATCCTATAATCGTTTTAGGGACATTCCAGTTCACACAGACACATTGTCTGTTGAAGTCACCAGTTGTAGAGGTCTAAAATCTGACAGAAATAACAAGCTGTTCCACTAACGTTTTTTTTTTTAGCAACTATGCAAGCACCCCTGCTTTGAAGCCACAAGGAGTTCACAGTCACCTACATCAATTTGTTTGAAAAAACCCACATAAAAGCAAAACTTACGCAGAATGCCTGAAGATAACCGTGCCCCTCTCCTCATCCTTCTCTATCTGGTGTTCAGGGAAGTGCTGCTTATATAGTGTCACCTGGGGGTTGTCCTCACGCTTCCCCAGAAGGCTCTGGATGTATCGGTACACAACCTTTGGGTTCTTCACAGACTGGAAACACACAAGTGATGGCGATGAATTAAACATTTAAACAATTAATGCACTGGTTGTCTCCAGTCAAATGATGACAGTCATATGCCAAAACATATGGGATGTTTCAGACAGAATGGGAAGGCTTACTACTCCAAGGGCACTGTCTCCAAAGAGACGCTCTGTATCCTTGAGGCACACGGCTACCGGTGTTTTCCTCCTTGATTCCCTGAAACAACGGAGAAGAATTGACCGAAGTTTCAGCATTTTTTCCTGCCATTATTTTTCTGGCAGTCTCAATCAGTTCAAACTTACTTGTTAAGGACGATCTCCATGGGCACACCAGGTTTAACTATAGCTATCTTCATCCACTCACTCCCCAGGTCTACAGACATCACAGCTACAGAGTCTGCAGGTGAAGAAAAGATGGTTATCAAACCACCACAGGCGAGAGAATTAGGAAGTGAAACTCATCTCAGCTACAGTGCGTTAGGCTACAGTGGTTTGCGGCTCCATGACCATAATACATACAAGCTGGCAACTGTGCAGACTAAGTTGACACCTGGAGAATTTACCTGTTTGAGAAGGCAAGAGTGCAAGTGCAAGGCAAAACAGTGTCCATATTGTCAGTGTCCTCATTGTGACCTGCAGAAGAAACGAACTTGTCACACATACAATGCCAGAAATAATCCAATACACAACTTGTACTTTTAGTCTGTCGAGATCATTTCCTTTGGTGGGAGTAAATGTAAGTGTCTATCAAGACGTCCTAATATAGCCTATGTGGTGCGATGTCGGTACTCGGAGAAAGAAGTACATTCCTCCTACTGTAGGTGGGGACAGATCACCTAGACCACAGGTACACCATCAGGTTTAAGTCCCTTTATGTGTAAAGCTGAATGATCCCGCCCACGTGCGTGGACAAAAGCTTGAATACACGTGGCAGTAATTACTGAGCAATCTGTAGGGCTGCAGTCAATTCAGCTTCGTTACAATCTCGACTGACTGTCTGCCGGCGTTTTGAGACGTGCATGGTTAACATGTTCAGACACAGGAACAACGACGTTGCTGACAGCTGTTTGAAGCATCTACTTGCTTTCTAGAATGAAAATGTTTTTGTCACAGACAATGACGCTTCCGTGCAGCCTTTCAAATTCGCATCGAAATTTCTAGTCTTCCTACCTCGGCATGTAAATCGTTGATTGCCCGAGTCACATCGTGAGACATTGTAGCTACACTGCACTAGCTAACCATGCAGCATTATTTTAGACTCGGGTTAATGGTAGTAGGCCAAAGTACATTAAGTATAACCAAAATTCATTAACTTTACACATCCAGTTTAAAACAATGCTGAATGCAGTTGGATAGGTTCATCCCTCCTTATTGCCACTGCTAGATTGCAATGCTAACAGGCTAGACACATCCGATCAGTCACTCATTAGGTGGCAACCTAGCTTACTTGCTAAACTAGCTAAACTGTCACACATACTACGGTCACAATAAAATGGTGCAGTGAAAATTAAAATTCTGAACTTGAGGAGTATTGTGTAGGATGCGTACAACATTAAGTTTGTATTCAAACTACGGCGACATGTCGGAACTTACCTCCCAGGTTATTTTGGTTTGGCTGGCTAGAGAACTCCGATTCTTTCGAGCTTTGTACGTTTCTGAGTAACTGGGTTAATTCGCTTTCGCACCCTGGTGTACCATTCGGCACTTATATCTCGATCATGTAAAAGTAAAAACCAGCCTTAGTGCGGTTGGGAACATATCCTTCGTTCACAATTCTTTGAGGGTACACTCTACGGACTTGCGTTTTCCTTTGCAGTAACCGGCTTGCTCCTAACCTAACCATTGGGCCCAGGACGCGGCGTGATTTCATTGGATCCCCTGGACTTGCTCTTCCGCGAGTGACAGAAGCGCCCCTTTTGCCCTGTAATGGCAAGGCCCGCCTCCTGCTTTCTAAATAACCAACAACGATAGGTCCACGTGCTGAGCCACGACTTGGACAGTGTATTCAGTGGTCCAGCAAGGGTACAACAAGTTTTATCTGCGTTCTTGATTGGTACACGTTCAGTCAATAGGATTAGTGAAAACCATGAAGTTAAACATAGGGAAGGAAGAACATTTAGTATTATGTGAGACCTCATTTTTGTAGACAAATCTTTCCTATGCATCACCTAGTCCTACCATAAAATCTGATGTAGTCTAGCAGCTGTAGCTCTAGCTTCAACTTGGTGTAGGCCTACAGCAGGGATAGAGAAAAGAGAAATGACAAGGTCTTGATAAAACTCCATCTACTTGAGGCTCATACTATAGAGTATCTATGGAGGATATGTATTGCCCAGCAATTTGGAGTATTTATTGGTGGTTATATATTGTGGTGAATGATGAATGCATAAAGTATCAGACTGCTCAGCAGCCAAGGCTGTGACAAATTGAGGGATGACCAGAGCAAATGTGTAGGTTAAGGGTACTATACATTTTCTTCTACATCTTGCATTCATAAAAAAAAATAGATTTTTGCTGATAACAGATAACTTTTCCAATAGAATTGTCATTGCACCTGTAAGATTTAAGGAGTGGGCACAGCCTGAGCCAGCCAGGTGTCCATTTCCCAAAAGCATGGTGGGTTAGCAACTATGATTTTGGGAGACGGACCCCCCATCTTTGGCTCCATACCAGTGTCTCCCTCAAACCCTAAGCTTTTAACCACCAAAGACTGGATTGGCATGAATCAACTTCACGATTGGCTTATGCATACTAGGTCTTTGAGGGTTCAGGGTTAGGGCAGAGTAAACGGCCTCTGGTAAGGGTTTAGGGACATTGAGATTCAACCATTCACTGTGGCATGAAAACATGAAAATGCTCAGCTGGGATCTTAAGTCAATAAATGTCAATAGTCTAAAAGAAGAAGAAGAGGAAGAATGTGCATTCATCTATTTGATTTAAGGTCTTCCTGGTCTCAGCCAGATGCCCCCCCACCCCCTTTTTTTGTGTGTGTGTTTTTATCAGCCTGTTTATATTCATCATAAGCCTAAGGTTATATTAGGCTCTATACCATTCAAAGAGCACATCCCTGTATACTCTAGGGCTATAGGTCAATCAAATGAACAGCTGATCCATTTTGCATGCCTCGTAAAAATTAACAGGTTAAACTGCCTAAGTAATATATTTTATAAAGGCCTACACAGATGTGATTATAAACATTGAGACAAGTCCTACCTTCCACCCCATGTACAATCCATATACTTTTACAACATTTGCATTTTATTTTGCATTGATTTTCTATGTACACCCATGGGGCTGAAATAGGTAGTGCATCCCATTGTCAATGTTAACATTCAATTTCATATTCATAACCAGACTTTCCAGAGGTTGTTTGGTTGGTAGATGTGGTAGGGGAGAGCGGGGTAAGGTGAGACATTTTTTAGACTTCCCCCTATATAGCCAAGGAAAAAATAAATATCTATAAAATTTATACATTTGTCATGAATTGAAGATGTTTCCCAATCAGGGGATTGATCAGAATGTTTTTATGACAAAAGACAATGAAAATATTATTGTTTTTAAAAAAATGGTCATGTGTCTCACTTT
>JAVQKI010405646.1:0-15758 GCA_036025975.1 Nematalosa erebi | reverse complement strand
TTCATAGCAACAGCTTGCTCTTTTAGCACTTCTTAGCTTAGCTTCCCCTTGTGTTGTAGTTTGAATGTTCTCCCTCGTTTGTAAGTCGCTTTGGACAAAAGCGTCAGCCAAATGCATAAATGTAAATGCAATGTGTCTAATGCTCCATAGCATGTCTGCTAGCATGGAGCAGGGAACACAGGAGAAGAAAAATGTCCTCCACAGCTCTCCCCTGGTAGGCGTACCTCCACCAAACTTACAGCTAGAGGTGGGAGGTGCGCAGCGGTCACAGGAGGGACAGATTTGGGCCAGCCTGTGCCCTCCTGAGAGGCGTCTGTGAGCCAGCGCCATGTTCACTTCATTCCAACCTGACCTCAACTATCAGCCCCAAAGAGAGAGAGAGAGAGAGAGAGAAAGAAAGAGAGAGGGACCTTCAGACACATTGAAAGAAATATTGGGAAGGTTATTGGCAATAAGTAGGTCTCTATGTCCCTGAAGAGAGAAACTAAGAAAACCTACTAAAAGAGATACCAGCTAGAACAACCTATTTTATCCCATGCTCTGCACAATATAAACTACAAGGGTATTCAAAGTGTGCAGGTTAGAACATGTGAATTTTAATTACCACTTCAACAGGGAGGAAGAAAACAAGGGAGAAAGAGAGAAAGACAGCGATAGAGAGAATGTGAGGGAAAAAAGTGGTAGAAAGAGAACTAGTGAGAGGGAGTGGTGGCAAAAGAAGGAGTGTGAGAGAGGCAGGAAAAGGAAAATCTGTGAGAGGAGCACATATCTAGTGAGAAAAAGAGAAAGTTTTTCTAGCAGGCTGTGGATAGCACAGACTCTTCCTTCATGATAGGCAGAAGTGTTAATTAAAGGAGCCTAAATGCATCTTCCCCAGCTGCCGTGAAACGGGTGACTCACCCTCCGTTAAGGGAGCCATTACAAACACACACTCTCAAACACACTCTAACACACATACACACACACACACAGACACATGCACACACACACACACACACACACACACACACTGATCATCAAATACACAAACACTCACACACAAACACACCACACACATACACACACACACACACACACACACACACACACCACACATACAAACACAAACACGCACTAATTGAGACATAAATATCCAAAACTGCACTGATACAAAAATACACAGATTTATGCTCATACACACAAATACACATTTTCACTGACACACACAAACACAAACACACACACAAAGAGATACATAAACACACACCCTGATACACTGAAGTGCTCTCTGACACACTGTCACATATGCCTGCCATTACTTCTTTCACTATCCCCTCTTCAGCCGAACCCACACTTCCTCTGTCAGTGTGCATGACTAACCGTGACTAAAGCTACAGCGGCTTCCTCATGGAAGCAAATATACCGTAGGTGGACCAGCCCAGCGCTAGAAGGAAGAAAAAACAGCTGTCTCTATTAGTGAAATACCATATGGAGTGAAGGCCTCGGTTGGCACACTGTAGTCATTATGGAGACTTTGGGGAGAAGTTTGACTAATGAAGTAAACTGAATAAATGTCTCAGGTTCTTGTCAAGCATGATGATAGAAGTTTCTACTCCATAAGACAAACAGCAGCTCAAATTTTAGCAGTGGTGAAATTTATTGGACTGCTCTACATAACAGACAATATAGGTGATCAACACAAATGCCTTCAAGCCTTATTTACGTTGTATATACACAGCAACAGTTACGTGGCTCAACTAACATCTGGGCAACCTTGGTTTGATTCCTGAACCCCACATTGTGAATCTGTGATGCTTCGGATAAAAGTGTCTATTAAATACCAGCTTTACATTGTCTACGTACTGTAACTTAAACATTACATACATTGTTTACATTACTTCATAATATTTACCATGCTGTTATCCTGTAGTGAAGGTTAAATGCCTTACTCAAAGCAAAGTGGCATCAAGCTAACAGCCCTTTGTTGTTTTATTTGTAAGCATACAATAGATTCCCTGACCTCTGAACCATCAGGGTGGCTTGTTGAATAAGTCACGGCAGAGAAAGGAATGGGAAATGAAAACAGAGAATCATCTCTGCAAGTCGGCACCAGGGACCTGCCGTTAGACAACAGCCACAAGCAGTGGCAGGCGGCAGGCACCATGTGGCAAACTGATTACCGGGCAGTGGGTTCTGGATGACTTGGCCACCTAGAGGCATTTGGGTAGACTATTTTAGCCCAGTGGTCTCACTGGAGCTGAGAATGACCACTGGCCAGTGGCCACCTCCCGTTGGCAAAGTCGGGCTCAGGCCCCTGCCATGCCCACCCTAGCGGGCCCCTCGGGTGTCATTTGGGCTGGTGGTGCGGGCACTGCTCATACTGCCACCAGATGGGCCAGCCAAGAGAGGGGGAGGTGGGGGTGGTGGTGGGGGGGGTTAAGAGGTGTCAGAGGGTAGAACCAGAGTGAGGCGTGAGCAATGTGGAGATCACTATAATGTCTCTCAACGGGGCTGAGGGGGAAGAGATAGGGGAGAGGACATACTGAAAGACAGGGATAAAAGGTGTGTGTGTGTGTGTGTGAGAGAGAGATAGATAGATAGATAGATAGAGAGAGAGAGAGAGAGAGAGAGAGAGAGGAATTAGTGTGGTTAGGGTCACCAGGGGAGATAATGTATCCTCAGGGTGACCTCGGACTGTTTGCTGTTTACAGCAGATGAGTCGTATTCTTTATTTAAAAACATTGTCCTTTTCTTCCTATCTCATGTTCAAATGTCAAAGGGACACTGACAGGCTGTACCCCCTACCCCCACACACACCAACACAAAAAATAGAGTCATTAAATCCAGACGGTATTCTCAGCATTGTGTCCGAGTCAGAATAATCGAAAGCATTTTATGGGTAACATGAGCCACAGACGCAGCACCTCTGCATGGTTCTCATACACATCTTAATCCACTACTTAAAAAAGTTCTTATATTAGCACATATAAGAATGAATGACTGTGGATGACTGTCCTGTTGCTGGAGTTTGAAATAGCCGGACACAGCTGGGTTTTTAACATGGTATAGCTGCTATGATTTATGAGTGGAGGAGCATGCATGCGTTCTGTGCATTTCATTTTCTGATTTTCTATTACTAATTATACATAAAACATGTGTGTGTGTGTGTGTGTGTGTGTGTGTTTGACATCCATATGCACAACATTCCAAATGAGTCCACAAGTTCATCAATTACACAGTGTTTCTAGACTCAAGAACTCCTTTCAGTCCCTATCAAGGATCTCTCCCTCCCTGTCTGTCTCTCTCTCTCTCTCTCTCTCTCTCTCTCTCTCTCTCTCCCCCTGGAAAGGATGATATGACTCATGCCCTTATAGTGCGTTTCTCACTCTGCAGGTCACTCTAGTGCGCCCTTTCTGTCTCTCCACATGCAGTAGTGGCACCTGTCCATAATGTCTACCCACGCATTATGTGTTTCAATTGGGTAATTCCATGTCTGGTAATTCCGTGTGTCATTTATTCATTTGCTGTGAGCTACATGAGGCTGGGTTCCCTGCCAAGTCAAGAGTTAATTCATTTAATATTTCCATCTAACCAACAATGAGTCATTCATTTGTTAGATTAGCCAGTCTATTGCAAATGTAAAGCATTTGGCATGAACAAGTAGACTACAGACAGCGGCACAGATCTAAAGTCAGGACTACAGTTACTGTAGGTCATAATTAGGACTAAGGCCATGTGACACCAAGACGACATGCAGACAAATCCGAAGTCTGGTTAGCCGACAAGTGTGTTGAAAGCTTGTGAAACTCCTGTTGACAGCACGCTACTGCTTACTACTGATATTAAAATAAAGCCACATGAATCCCTAGTAAACTAGGTCTGTCCTCAAGAACGGTTATCAAATTTATTCCTATCCTCCCAAGCACAGCACCAAAATAACATCAGGACATCAGCCTTGTAAACTGGCTCAAAATAAATGTATGTGGAATTCTGCATTAATATTAAGGTTCTCACAAAGGCCTTCAGGATAATGTTGGTACTACCATGACACCAACGAGTACCTCAATAAAATGCCGGTGATCTCGTCCAGTTAGATAGGCATGGATTATTCAACACAACAGCAGATCTCTATAGGCGAACATCTGGAGGGACCACGAAGTATGATAGGAAAAAGTAGCGTTAGAGAATATGGGCATGATCTGAGTGATTGCAGGTTTCAGATGCTGTGATTACATCAGTGACAACAGATGAGGAATGCATATTATGAAACCACTTCTGGTGATGATAGAGGAAATACTGAGGACTGGCTCAGATTTGTTACCATAATGAGGTAAATGTTTAATACACACACACAAACACACACACAAGCACACACACACACACACACACACACACACATACACACACACACCACACACACACACACACACACACACACACACACACACACACACACACACAAAAACAAACGGGTGGCAACATCCCAACCAGCCAAAACTAATTGATACCACACACAACATAGTAAAACACATCTGTGTGATATGCAATTACCTGTCAATCCAATCTGTGATATATATAATTGTTTCATCTTCCAATATGAATGTATCTGCCACAGAGTGAAGCTATTTATTGTGTTCCATGCATGCCTTTGAATTAAACATGTTCACCTCCCCAATGCCATATTGCAACTAAGTAATGCCCTTCAGGGGAGTTCTGTGGGTAAGCCAAAGCAGGCATTAAAATCTCTTTACAGCCCATGTGAAATGTTCATGAACATACACACACACACACACACACACACAAACACAAATAACTGCCATGTTGATTGCAGTCTGACAGCTACACACTCAAACAACTTCTACACAACATTTATAAATACATCAGTATAGGTAGTTCTGTCAGTAGTAGCCCCCTAATAATCTCACATCAAATTTGTTTGTGTTGCTTCACAAAAAAAAGCAAAACATATTTGTCATATTTGTTGACATAGCAACTGAAATGACTAGCAATCAAACTGATTTTACCGGCGTGAGAAAGGTCGTGAGGAACAGACACGTATTTTTTTTGCTTAAAGAATTAGGCTTATGACGTGTCTGAATAAATTAGCCATGGCAGTTAGAGATTAATGAAAAGGAGTCCGTTTTATCTGCCAAAGCTCAACATTCCTTAAAATAAGCTGCCTGAATTTAAATCCATAACTAAAAGGACACCGCTGACATGTCAGACATGTCAGATCTGGTGAGTCATGTGACTGATGTTGTTTTCCTCTTTCCTCTTTGGGCTTTCCTTTTTGGGCAAAGGACACAGTCACATACTCTCTCTCTCTCACACACACACACACACACACACACGTACAAACAGTTATTCTGTCAGGAAACACTGGTCTATTTTTAGACAGGAGGGGAAAACCTTGGCCTGCCTTCGTCAAAAAAAAAAAAAAAATCATCCCCAGGTGATGGCACCAATCGTTCACCCACTCACCCATTGTCATTTATGTTGTGCACCTGTGATGGCTTGCCCAGACTGACCAATCATTCCTCTCCGTCTGCACCACCTCCTCTGGCCCACAACCCAGCCATCTGTTTGAGCAGCACTCGGCACTCATCCTAACGCCTCCACCAGCCCCATACCACACATCTACACAGTACTAACCATAGCCACAGCCATGGCTACAGCATCCTCCACAATGTGCCTGCTATATCCTCCGTGGTCTGTCCTCACGTGCACAGACCCACACAAGCACACACACACACACACACACACACACACACACACACACACATACATACACACACACACTCGCTCACATACAGTACAAACACACACACACAACCCTTCAACACACATACACTGTACATACACATACTGTACACACAAACAAGACTCATGCTCAAGCAACAGATCACACGCCCACTCAGAAAGACATCCACCCACTCACCCACATGCACACGTACACATACATACACACTCACATGCACACACACACTAACAGACACACACACACACACTAACACACACACACACATACACACTAACACACACACACACACACACACACACACAGAGCAGCTTCTTGGGTGACCGCCCTGACTGGCATCCAGCTCGGAGATTTCACAGCGATCCCTGACGTCAACACACACACGGGGGGGACCCCGGAGGTTCCTTCACACATCGTACAGTACACCCCCCTACCACCCATCCGAATCCTGCCCCCAAACTACCTAAGTCTGGAGTCAGTGAAGCCCATGGACAGTAACACATTAAACCATCCAGCTTGTGTCAGCGCAATCCTGAGAGATTCCTCTAATATTGCAGAGAAGAGAGCTTTTTTTTCCAATAGCATGCAATTACGGATCGTCTAGTCAGACACGCACTCAGTCTCTGGGGACAGGGGATGATTTCAGACAGTTCCATCAGAATTTCATTCCGTGCGTGCATGTCCCATAATTAAGATCGCAATTGGAATGCCAAGCTTATATAGGTCCTTTTTATACTTCGCTTTATCAGCAAACAATTAAACCGTTAACCAGATGAGAGTCACTCCCCCCAGTAATCTCAGGGGGACCTCAACGCAATGAAAAGCGCTGTGAGCGTGACTGAATGCTTAGCAGTTGCCTCATAGCCTCAGATGAGACTTGCACAGACTTGGACCATTCGCATGAAACCAATGCAAGCAATGAGGGCAACGTGAACATGCAGGCATGGAGTGAGTGGGTACAATATTCCCAATCATGTCTCGTACAAAGCCTGCAATCACGCAGGGGAGGGGTGGAGAGAAGGAGCTTCTCCCTTGATTATGTGGTGCCATGGTAACGGTGCTTCTTTCTGTTTTTCTTCTTTTTTTTTCCCTTTCTTTCCCGCTATCTCTCAGTTTGAGACCTGTCAGGCTGGGGATGGAGGGGAGAGGGGGAGGAGAAGGAGAAAGAGAAGGAGGAGGAGGAGGAGGAGGAGGAGAGAGAAATGGAAGAACGACTCGAGCCAGAGAAAATGAAAATAAATGACTGTGCTGCTGGTGCGAGAAAAAAGGGAAAAAAAATCTGGAGAGGAAGGGATTCCCTTTTACATCCCGAAGAGAAAAGGGGGAGTCCACCCGAGTGAGGGGATTTCAGCGTCGTTGTCTGGGGGAGGGGGTGTGCATAGCGCATCAGGGTGTCTGTCTACGGTTAAATGCAGACTGACTAACTCCAGAGTTTACTGAGGCTCCTAATGACAGTGCCTCACAAATGTAGAACAATGTGGGGCTGAGGAAGGATTGGATTTCAAGTCTGCGAAAAGGAACACAGCTGAGCTGTAAATAATAGACTAGCAAAGAGAAGCGAGCGAAAAAGCACAGATGAATACAGATGAGACTCTCACATGACTTGGAGATTTACTCTCTCTCTCTCTCTCTCTCTCTCTCATACTCTCTCTTCTACTCTCACACATTCATTTGTTATTATTCTTATTCTTACTGACATGCTGGCTGTCTGCTCATTCTCGCTGGGGGAGCCCCATTTTTTCGCCGTAAACCAACAGCTTTTGGAAACAAACCAGATGCACACATGAAAAAAAAGAAAGAAAAAACAGCCTATAAAACATTTCCAGGCTCTCTCATTTGAATAATTCATTGTTGCTGTGGAGCTCATAAAGATTGAGCTAAGTGGTGTTGGGGTACATGTGGGGTGGGAGGTTTGAATCTCTGCCAGCTACGATACAAGCAATACACAGCAGCTCATTACAGACACAAGGCAAACCGTTAATATGACTCTCTCCTTTCAGAACACTGTATAGACACTTATATTATATGAGGCTCTCAGCCAATCAGACCAAATGCTATTAAATGATTGACAGATAGTTGAACAAACTGGAAGAAAATGCACAATTGATCACTGTCTGGTGCATTCAGCGTTTTTTTTCACCAGAGGTGTCTATACTAGCAAACCTATCATCAATGTCACAGAGGTTGTGGTTTCCCCTCTCACACACCAGTGCACACATGGCTATAAATAGACCATGGGACACGTGCCTGGGCTGACAGGTATAGAGACGCAGGCACACCTTTTTCAGCTCCAAGGCGTGATCACACTCCCTCACGTCACGTTGTGTTAAACTGGGGAGGGTAGTTGTGTGGTGGTGGTAGTGGTGGTGGTGATGGTGGTGTGTGGGGTGGGTGTCAAACAGCATGCGCCACACTCCACCATTTCCATATCAGCCGACAAGACAAGCTGTCAGGAGACGAAGGAGCTGCAAAATAAAAAAAAAAAAACTCCCCAATTGTCACCCTGGCTACCCACTACGACACACATCCTCCGTTTTGTTTGTCTGAATTGAAACTAGGTCTTTATCAGACAAAAGCACAGTGAGAAATTACCACGTTAAGTGCTGCAACTGCAACTGCATATCTGCCACATCCATCAGCACGTAATAGTCTTCCACCCATGCTTTCCCTGGAAAGACAAATGCCGTGCCGAAGAAATATATTTTATGGCTTAGGAAATGTTGTCTGTGGGGGTTGAACTGGCCTGTAAATAGCACCCGTGTCCAGTCTATAGGGCATTAGCATGATTTGGTGTATTTATGGCCTGTTCAGAATCTAATGAAACCAGACTCGGTCTGTCCATGGTGCACTGCATTGTGTTATTTACTGCTCTGCGGAGGACATTCCAGTCGCAGGGTCCAACACGTAAATAGCATGTCAGGGAGAGACCTAAACATGTTGCTGGCTGAACTCTTGATATTCACAACCCCAGTGATAAAAATAGTTGACTGTGATGATGGAATCAGCTTTGCTCCTGTGTCACATTCAACTGGTGCCAACATGAAATGTTAGAGTGATTTGGTTCAAACATGCCTTGCCTTTTGGAGAGTCTTCCAGGAATTATACAAGACAGCAGAGTATGGGCAGCTTTAGTGGATACATAGAGAGAAAGGTTAGATTTTGATACATTCCTTAAAACACTGTAAGAAAATCCTGGTTGTCATACACAGTCATAAATCCATTAACTGGAGACAAAGTGGAGTATCCTAAGCTTGTCCCCTAGCAAATCTGTTCCAGCCAGTCACACTCAAAGAGGTAATGGGAATATGAGGTAATGGAAGGGAAGTTTGGAGAGGGGATCAGTAAAAATACACTGTGGGGTTTAGTTGGGGTTGGTTTAAAGATCAACAGAGGTGACATCATCCAGAATCACTATCAGTAACTTGAAACATGCTGCAGGTTACTCAGACAGTGCATGATGACAGAAAATTAAATATGCAGTCAAAATCCACACAGAGTCTTCCACAACCCATGTGTCTGACAGTGTCAACTGTGTCTGGTGTCACTAGCCAAATTATTCATGTTGTGGTGTGGCTATTTGTGACTATGAAGGTGTT
Organism: Nematalosa erebi; assembly: GCA_036025975.1. NCBI lineage: Eukaryota > Metazoa > Chordata > Actinopteri > Clupeiformes > Clupeidae > Nematalosa > Nematalosa erebi. The sequence goes on along the minus strand of JAVQKI010405646.1, from coordinate 6,425 downwards.
GTTCTGGTGATTTAAAGCTGAAGCCACTATTTACCTTCACAATTTCCTCTCTCTCTCTGTCCTTTTCTCTCTCTCTTTTTCTTTCTGTTATGGGTAGGCATTTGTCAAAGCCCACAAAACTAATGAAGCCCGACAGCCTTTTTTTGAAAGAGGCCCTGTGTATCTAAAAGAAGACCCAGTGGTTGCACAACATAAGCAGTGGCATTTGGTTCACAAAAATCTGACAACCTAGACAACATAGTTGGACAACCAAACTATGAGCAAATCAAGATGCTATCCAATCATTTCAGCATACATCCACCACGTTAGTCGGTGTCTTTGTCTTGTCTGTTACAGTAGCTTAATGCTTTAGCCTAGCTACAGTAAGACTAGAACTGTTGCTTTTTCATTTTCTGTAGCTGTCACAGTTTTGCCTGTGCTTTCTTTGATAGTCTAAACCCTCATCTCAGTGTCGTCTGTGTGCCCTTTTGGTGAACGTCTGACTCAGAATCCCCACCACCACCACATACACACACACACACACACACACTCATCCTCTGTTATTTTCACAGCTTCACTACTCATGTTACCCATCCTGATTAAATTCTGTCTGTAAGTAAGATAACACGTCAACATCAAGGCAGTCTTCTCAAGGAAAAAGAATAGAGAAAAGAACGGTATGACTGTCACTGTCTTCTTTGGCCTCCGCTGGGCTTTCTGAATATATGAATATATTATTGCCATATTTAAAGCATACCAACATGATGCAGGGATGAAAGAATAACGCACATCCTGCTCGGGCGTTGTCAAACTTTTATAGCCTTATCACATACACTTAAAAAGCACACAGCATGCACAGGCTCACAAACACACACACACACACACACACACACACACACACACACATGCAACATTAAAATTACACACTTTTTTCTTTCTATAAATACACAGACACACACACATGCATACAAACACACAAAAAATTCACTCTCTGTTCTATGTGCTTAATCAGTCCTGTTCTTTAAACGTCCTGTGAGTATACCTCATTTAATGGGCTTTGATTTGTCTTCTTGTGCGAGCTGATGAAAAGATTAACATGTAGCGTGTGGAGGAAAAAAGACAAGAAAATGAAGTGCTCTTGCGAGAGATAGAGAGAGAGAGAGTGAGAGGAAAATATTCTCTCCTCACATTCCTTCCATTATGAGGAGAGCTGCTGAGAAGTACCTCAGCAGTACTGTGAGCTCACTAAGCTAGCTGCATTGAGTGATTCTCAATGTGTGTTTCAATGAGTGATTATACATACATGTTTATACTTATACTAGATGACAATGGTCTTGTTTATGCTTATGTTTATGCTACCCAAAGCAGCTTCCATTATATTTGAGCCAAAGACCAAACATAAAACACCAGTGAGGTGACTCAACAGTACTTCAGATAATGCAATCTTCTTTTTGGTCACTGGGTAAAGGTGGAGTTCCTCAGCCACAAGGTTCAGACTGGACATATATCATCAGCACAGAAAATTCAAAAGCCATATGATATTACAGGTGAATACAACAGTTAGCTAACACCTATACTTTGGCAATGAGAGCAATTGTTTTGTTGAGTGCTGCCCAGTGTTTGGCTAACAGTGCGCAGTAATGGATAAAGCTGTCAGATTTCAGTGCCTAGTGGTTTGGTTGAGGACAGGAACACAAATCCTCTGTTTGCCTGAATGATTCTCTTGGGCACCGTCAAATGAAGCAGATGGAAATTATAGCCAGATTGCCTTGCATTAGGAGAACTGTTAGGCATGGCGCGCCTGTCGGCAGAAATAGCGCAACCGAACAGATCTGTCATCAGACAGACACACACAGACATGCCGGCGTGCACGCACACAGACTTACATACACACACACGTGCGCATGCACACACACGCACACACACACACACACACACACACACACACACACACACACACACACTGGGAGAGGAGTAAGGTAAGCACCAGGTAAAACATAAAAAACTGGCTTTGATTTTTCAAAAAAACTAGGTTACTCATTCATTTCGGATGCCTTTTTAAAATGACAAGCCTCTCATAAAAAAGCTCCTAAAATAGAAGTCCAGAGTTCTCAACACATCAATTCCCTGCACAGCACTGGGAAATGGGATCTTGGGCCTTGTAGTTTGAACAGTCTGAAACCTCCTCGCTCTCTCTCTGTCACACACACACACACACCTATCTTTCATAACATTTTGCGAAACACTTGGCAGAACACTAATAATCATGACAGAATACAGAATGACAGAATTGATTGGTGTTAAAATGGCAGTAATAATCATGAAAGAAGATCATATGACAATGACAGAAACTAAATATATCTAATTTAACTGGAATAGGTACGTATGCAAACAGAAAGTGAACAGAATTTTATGGTCTCTCTCTCTCTCTCTGTCTCTCTCTCTCTCTCCCTCTCTGATGTGACACAGACACATTAAGGGATCACCTTTCCCTTAATCACCTTTCCTCGCCCATAGTGGTCCATCATCACGTGACACAGCTATTGTCTGACATTCACCCATCTGCCTTTTGAGAGAAACCAAGAGCACTGACTCGCCGCCAGTGGCAGGGTTGCGTAAGTCGTCACGGGAACGCGACGTGCGGATGAGAACAGGTGTGACAATCTCAGAATGCCGCTCCCCGAAGGCTCCATGCTGAGTGGTGATGCTTCTGACAGAGCGGCCTTGCATCAGCCGGAAACAACAATGACCTTATCCCAACCGATATTCTCTCAGGCTAACTACAGCGCCCACCAACTTTAATTTTAAAGGATGATGGTGTGTGAGTGTAAAAACGTGCGTTGAAAACGCGTGTTTGTGTGAGTGTGTGCATGGGTGTGTCTGTGACTTATGCGTTTGGCATATTCATTTTGTAGCATCATTACACATTATGCAGTATCATTAAGCATTATCATTATAGTAAAAAAAACATGCCAGCACTATTAAATGACTCTCCCCAGGAATGTTTGACTATATAATTTCAAAGACACAAACGTTTGTATGGTCGTTAGTGTGAACAATTTGCCTTCTGTGATGTTGAAGTTGAATTGACTCTCAAAAGAGGTGATGACTGCAAATGCACCTTAACATTGACATCAAACTCTTACATGATAATCTCAAGAAATGTACATAAAGTCTAAAAGAGTAAATATGTAGAGTTTATAAATAATCTGATACAGAGAAAGCGTACCTTTCTTCTCCCCTAGGACAAAAAAACAAAAAAACAACTTCTGCTTATTTGAAGGGCAGCTCCAGGACAGTAATTTAAGAAATATTCCATTCAGAGGAACAAAGCAGACCCTGAAGGTGACATCTAAGAGATATCCCTGTATTAAAGATTTTAATCAACTGCCAACAACCTTTGCCAGGAGGATAATATGGCAAAGGGGAATGGTGGCGGCTTTCTGTCCTGAAGTATCACAAATCTGATGAAAAGATACGTGAGCGCTTTAAGGTTGCCTTGAGATAAGCTTTAAGCTTGAGTCCAGGCGTCTACCAGATAACACTTACACACACTAAAGAAGATCTCATCTCATCTCTCCTCTCCTCCATTTTATTTCTTTCCCCCATTCCCCAAAGCTACTGTATTCTCTCTCTATCCCTCTCTTTCTCTCTTTACCTGCACACCATGCCTGCAGGTATGGAGTGTTTGAAACCAACTCAAGCAGCATCTGTGTGGCCCTGAGGGAATATTTTGCAACTCCTCTGGCATGTTATGCGGTGACCATGGGGACCGCTGTGAGTTGTTTGTTGCCTCCCCCAGCGTGTGCGGAACACGGCACACGAGCTGCCGATCAATGGCAGTAGCTACGAGCGTTTGAGCAAATGGCCCTTTTTGCTTCATACCTCAAGCTCTCTCCACAAAGAGCCATGGGGAGGGAGAGAGAAAGGCAGAGATGTGCTCTCTCGACCAGGGAGCCAATGGAGTGAGTCATGGATTAGGTTTTTGTGACGCCACTTGGGGCTGGGGAAGTGGATGGGTGGGAGGACAACATGTTAATTATGAATGGAGCAGAGGATTCCTGGGTGATTTGTGCTGTCAGCCTACCCAGGGAGCATCTCTTAGATCACCTCAGCGTGAGCGTGTGTCACATGAGCCGAGAGATTTGTGTCTGACCTCCAAACAAGAGGCCACTGGGAGGTGGGAGTTTATGAATGAGCCTCATTGAAATAAAAAAATTTAAAAATATATAATGCTAATCACCGAATGATCATTAGAGACTACAACTGATACACCAACTGACATCCATACCACCCTATGAGATTAACATAATGTTAAAGGCACCCCAGGCAAAGTCTTTAGGTTAACTTATCAGCTCCATAGTCACTTTGATGATTAAATGTGAATGAGGGCTCTCTCGGTGGCCTCTAGTATGGATTCCATGGGTAACTACATTTGCAGGATCTGAAACACCGGGTCGGAGGAAAGGAGACTGAAAGTGAATGAACTCAGAATCGCATTTCTTACCAGCTTGTCAGTCAACGTAACCACAAAAAAGATAATCGACGGTTCCTATTCTTTGGTTTGCAAGTAAATTCACATGGATTGGTGTAAATGTAAGATGTTTTTTTTTTTAAAACGTCCTCAGTAGGTTGAGCTCCGGAGATGGAATATTGCCGTTTTGCCTGGTATGCCTTTAAGATTAATGTACTGTAATAATATGATATGCCATGAGTGTAGAATATGCTTGACAACCACTTCCCTTGTTTACTTACAACATGTCTCTCAGTCTTGTGTAGTAAAGTACTGAACTTCCAGGAGGTAATCCCTGTTGTCCCTATGGTGACCATCACCACTGCACTGATTGCTGGGGCAGGGATCAATGGCGCCCATCCAGCTTCATTTTAACGGCTATTTGTACTTTCTTGGGATCAAAGCCGGGTCAATCACAGCAAACTGATGATGCACTGGCACTAATTTATTCATAATGTACTGCATGCATTATTGATAGCTATCCCTGTGCAAAGCAAGTGCGCCTGCTTAATGCTCATACCCAATGTGTACATACAGTACAGTGCTTTAAACTCACTCCTAACATTTTGTGAGACAACAGTAAAACTGAGGAAGACTGAGGGGCAGAGAAGGGTTATGGTACATTAGCACACATTAGTGGGAGGGATTTCTCCATAATTGGCAGTGAGCGATGCACAGTCATGTGGGCTCATAAATGTGAGACTAAGCAAAACAGACTTTGGTGAACTTTTGGTTAGGCTCCCAGAAGGTGAGTATGGCACATGAAGTCCTATGATAAACAAACAAAATGAATGATTAGTTGTTCTGCAGGCCTCCTACTCACGTCCTCGTTATGTCCATATTTTGAAAACATGTTTTCTGCAAGACCAGTTTTTTTCATTAAATTATAACATTTTTGTAAATCATCAACATAGAAAAAGGGAACAAACTGCCAGAAATACCAAACCTCTGTACAATGCTAAAAATAACATGTTCACAACATTGTCATCTCTTCAGTTTTTCGACTTTGTAGTTCACATGCAAAGCAGACTTATTCTCCAGCTCACACTCTTCTCTGCCTGACTCTGACTCAATCCATTAGAATGACAGGATAGTCATCTGAAAAGGTAAGGAGGAACACTCTTGCTTACAATTACCTGAAGCTCCTATCTCCCTACTAACACCAGCCATTACAACTCCATGGGGCTTTCAAAATGGCAGCGACGAGCTTCAGTTCATGAATCATGCAACCAGGAATTGAGGGTTATTTTGCTAAATGGATATAGATGATAAGAGTGCTTCCCCCCATCTTTTCCATTATTAAATGGGGTGCGGCTGAAGATGGATCTTTGGGTCGGATTAGCCGAACAAACCGGCCAGCAAGCTCATCCGTCATCTCCACTCGCGATTACTCCCACCACACATCCCCACCACTGTCTCTGCCACTGCCCCCAATACATCCACCCTACCACCACTGCCTTCGGCCCAACAATGGCCCAACACCGGCCCTTACCCTCCCCCTACCGTTACCTCCAACCACACCACCCACATCTCCAGCCCAGCAACACCACCTCTACCCACACTTCCACCTCCAGCCCAGCACCTGCCTTATCCCCACCACCACCTTTACCACCATCACCACCACCATCTTTGCCACCATCCCCACCACCACCTTTACCACCGTCACCACCACCCTCTTTGCCCTCACTGTGCCACCCCACTAATATGGCAAGCGATTTTAACATCTAAAAGCTTAACTGGATATGTGTGACAGATATTTGTAATTCAGTTTTGCCTAGTCAAAAATAACATTTCAGATATCGGCAAGTACATTCTTCCTATCCATAACTGTCATTTTGGATATCCACAAAGAAATTCTTCCAAGGGCAAATTATGTCACTTTTGCCATTCATTTGTATGGGGTTCATCATTACGGATATCTACAATTCAGTTC
>JAVQKI010405497.1:2500-12727 GCA_036025975.1 Nematalosa erebi | reverse complement strand
CCCCCCCCCCCCCCCCACTGGTGTGAATGGAGACATGTTTTAAACAAGTTTCTCACACACACACACACATACACACGCGCACGCGCACGCGCACACACACACACGCGCCCCCAGCTCAGCCATGCTCTGTAGGACAAGGTGAGACAGAAAGGTAAATGGATACATGCGTGAGTGGGGAAGTTAAAGGACACACAGGTACACATACACACATTTTCACATGCTTGCACAATAAAACAAGTGTGATAAATGTGACAAGTGTGATAGTGTATACACAAGTTGTAGACGGGACGTACAGAGAAATAGAAGGAAGGTGTCTTTATGTCACATGCACACATAGAGTGAGCCATAAACATGTGATTTTGGAAAACATTATTTGCAATTGTACACATACTTATGAAGAGAAAAAACCACACACACCTGCATCCACACAATCCTATAGCATAACCACAACAAACATGCTAGACACCCATGCATCAGTGTGTGAATACAAAAAGCTATAAAAAAAGGTTAATGTACATGTCTGTGCACACATAAAGCGTGCAGGCCCATTTCCGGGGATTGCAACATCACGCGCTTCAGCAGAAGGGCAGCAGTATAGTATGACTGCTGACTACTTGTGTTCACAGGAGCTTTTGTTTACAGCAGGGCAGACTATATTGCATCAACTACATACCAGGTTTACCACTCACCAGCACACAGGCATGCACGAAGGTATGCAATTATACACCTTAACCATATATGCACTCACACAAACAAAACACACACACTCACACACGCATGCACGCACAGATCAAAGTGCAATTAAAAAGAATGCTTCCAATGTCAAGGTCATGCGTTTTCATTTCTAGGACAGGAACTGATAAAGCACAAAGTGGCCCCTTCATCTTACAGGGAGACAGACAGACAGACAGACACACACACACACACACAGTCATGGTGCCATTTAGTGGGGAAGATCAAACACACTGGGGCCAGGGCTTCTTCCCCTTAGGGTCCAGGCAGGCGGACACACAGAACAGGTTCAGTGTTTATCCGAGGGGTGTGTGTGTGTGTGTGTGTTTTTTTTTTTGAAAACGGGGGAGGGAGAATAAGGACAGGACAGGACAGATGCCACGCAGCAACTTCCATCTCTCTTTATGTGTGTGTGTGTTTGTGTGTGTGCGTGCGCGTGTGTTTAAAAAGCAGCTGGGGGGTAGTGAGGGGGAAAGGCGAAACCGCTCCCCCTCTGATCTGCGCTGCCACAGGGGGCAACATCAAAGGGCCACATTCCACAGAGGTCAGCGGTTTGATTTAATGAGAGAAATTAGCGCAAATCAAAGGTCAGTTACTCATGGGCGTGGGGGTGTGTGTCAGGGAAAAAAAGGCACTGTGGCCATTTCTCATCTCATGGGGACTGGAAAAACAATCTGAGGGGCTAGACTGGCGACGCAGCCTGACGGCCAGGATGGGCAGATGGCTCACAGAAAAGAATAGAAGGCTGGACGTCACAAACATCGACAGGGGCATGTGTGTGTGCGTATAATTCTGAGGGCCTGCACCATGACACACACACATATACACACACACACAGGTCTGACAGCTTGCCTATCCCCACCCCGACCCTCCACACGAGCAAAGACACACAATCAGATGTAGAAGACTACAATCTCCCTTCACTCTTTTTTCCAAACACCTTAAACCACAGCACACTCAAACAGGCCACAATGCCAGTGCTTTCACCTTCATGTGTTTGGATGGGGAACAGCTGAGCAGAGATGAAAGCTTCTCAAAGCATGGTTCACATGATGGATGAATGTTCAATTCATCAGCATGTCATCAGACTGCATTCATCAGCACATCACTCAACGCTGCATCCAGTGTCATCATTGGTGTGTCCAGTGTAATCAACACAAGGCATTTTGATAACAATCCTGATCCCAGAACAGTGGCACTGCATCCGTAGCATCTCAAGTTCCAAGGACGTGCTATGTCTCCTACTGATCCTGGCACAACCAGGGGAGGAGGCCTGACTGTCTACCGGGACTTTGACTGGCAGTTGAACAGGAAGCGCGCTCTCTCTTTTGCTCTCTCTGTGGCAGACACTTGGGGTAATTCATCCAGCAGCAGAGGCAGAAGCAGCTGAAGCAGCAGCAGCAGCAGCACTTCAAAGGCCTGTCATACAAACACTTAGTCGCAAACTCTTTCGTTCTCTTCCCTCCTCCTACTTTACCTCTCTTGACTCTGTCTCTGACTGCAACTGCAGGCTCCAGGGCTTATACACACCAAGGGGCAAAACAGAGCATGACTGCCTGCTTGGCCATTAGTCGACAAGGCCCTTTGGAACTCTGATATATAACTCACTCTTAACCGGACAAACCGAGCTAATTCTTCATGATACAGTACCAAACCACAAATGAAGGTGGTAAACGGTTCTGCTGTTGTCTTGCCAGGTGTGTGCTGTCTGTTTATAATTAAAGAATAAAGCTAATTAGCTTGATGCTGAAAGTCTCAGATCTCCTAGCTTCCCCAATGCAACATTAATACCGAAACAGACGGTAAACCAAATCAAGAAAGAAAAACAATTTGGGAGGAATTGCTTCAAAGGGAAAAATTAAGCCACACCAATCCTACAGAGCTATTACTGAAATAAAATAGTCTTTTGATGTTTGCAAAGGACCAAACTAAGCCAGATGGCAAACAGCGTAATACACTTGGATCCGTTCATTAGCACTTTCGCTGTGTGCGTTGAGCCACTGTATGCACAGGATCCGCAACTCAGTTTGTGATGGGGTGGTGCATTTACATTAAGATCTCCAACTGTCTTCATGCCAAGGTACAGCATCAGCCTGAATGCAGATTTGTCATTTGGTGCTTTCGAGTGGCCCCCAATCACTGTTCAAACAATCAATCTCACAAAATGAACTGTATCTTAGACACAAAATGTGAATAGCCCGCCAGTAGGCCACTCTGAGGAAAGACACTGGGTTAGGACAGAGTTTACTACCTACTGTACCAGAAGTCAAGAAGTTTGCAAATACCTTCAAACTAATAGCTTGGAAAAAAATAATGCCGCATTCACTGTCAGACATATTTAGAGTACCGTAGTAAGTACACTATAGAGTCCATTTTTGGATGAAGTTAATGCTTGAATAAATTACTTGCTTGCATTATTTGTATTACTGACAACAGGTGGAATAAGGTTGTGTTGGAATTACAAAATTCCCACCTGATCCTGTCTCTATGCGCACAGAGTTCTGAATGCAAAAGCACTGGAAACAACCCAGCAGGAAACCATTCCAGTGATCATCATCAGCAGCTTCTGCAGCAGGACCGACTGTATGAGAACCTGGAGAGCAGCCAAGCTTGTGACAGCTGAGAGAGATCACCAGCACCCACAGTGTCTGTCTGTGGTCCTGAGATGACCTATAGATGTCCTCAGAGTTGCCTCTCAGAGAGGACTTACGAAGAGGGAGCCTGCCTCTGTAGGGATTCATACGGGTTTCAAGCAGGCTCTACTACACTTAGCCAATGGCTAAAGGCTAGCTGGATCTTCACTCTCTTCTGTGTTGCTGGTAACTCTTTTCCATATGCTCTGACCTGCTGTAATTTCTGAGTTCTGAGACTGACATTAGAATACTGAAATCAGTGCTACTAATGACATTAGACGTAACATTTCTTCACTTGGTGGTCTGCTCTGATTATAATAAATTCAGGATGAATTCCAGGGACAATTCAGGGTTTTGCCTTGAGTGCTAGAATGTCATACTTGATGCAAAATTCATGATTTGTTTAAGTTGCTGACAGACTTGGGTAATCCTCAGATGTTGCAGATGGAGCATTAATCATGCCTGTCCTGCATGCACAGAGAGGAAACAGCCCTGAGAAGCACAATGCACATCACTTCTTGCCAGCTAAATACAAACACCTACAGTAAGACCCATCATGTCCATGACAACACATAATCATGATCAGTCTTATGAAGACCAAATACAAACTTAACCTGATGTGACACTGATTTGTGCTTGAATACATTGCAGGTTTTATGAGCTGGTAAACAGATAAACAGCACACTATGTAAACAACCAAATTCAGAGGCAGAGCTCCAGCGACTGCTCTCGCTGCAGTGACACACATGGCATGGAGAATGCTAATAGCTGGCGGCAGTCTCATATCTTGTGGCATGTTCCTCTCTCTCTCTCTCTCTCTCTCTCTCTCTCTCATTTTCTCCCTCTCAACCCCTCCTCCCCCATTTTCTGTGTTCAAGCCCAGTGTGGCGTGAGTGGCACTGCCGGTGCCCACACATGAAAGCACCACAGACGAGGCCTGGTATCAGCTCTCGCACAGCTTATTAGCATCTCTTCAAGGAATGGGTGGGGTGGTGGTACACTTGGTGAGAGGATAGAGGAGAGTGTGTGTGTGTGTGTGTGTGTGTGGGGGGGGAGGTTGTTTTCTGGCCAAACACTTTGAGGCATTTGCTTCATTTACTACAAGACCGATGGAAATATTGGCATTTGCGTGAGGTCGGGTGGGTGGGAAGAGCAAAAAGAGCCTGACGCTTTCTTCCACCACTGAACTGTGCTGCCTTTATTGAGTTCCAATCTCATCAACACATAAATCCCCTCTGCTGAACACAGCTGGGGCCGGGACTGTGGACAGCCGTGGTCTGACACGCCATTTTTGTCCGACTTGAAAGGTTCAGCACTGATTGAAACAATGGGCCGTGGAGAGGCAGTGGTTGAAGGGAGCTTTTTCTTCCTCTGCTTTCCAAGCACTGGCCTTAGGGTCAAACACATTATGCATTTTTGAAAAAAAAATAGGGAATATTTGTGCTTTTAGTCAAGAAATAAAAAAGCTAAGCTGAGAGTAAACTCAGCAACACCATTCAAAATGGATGGTTAAAGACCGAAAGTGAATGTCGGCACCAAGACTTCAAGTGTCGACAAACGTTAACTACTCATGTATTAGGCATAGATCCTAACTTTAATCACAACCTGTTCTGACATCCTTTTAAAAGGCATTGTGTGTGTGTGTGTCGCAGCAAAACACTGACTGCCCAGCATGACAAATTGTAGTTAGGACAATCCGCTTACTAGAGACATGGCTCACACATTTCTCTGGCCTGTTCTAGTGCCCAGCCCATAAGAGCCAAGGGTGTGTGATTCCAGCTCGTTCCCTCTTGCAGTGTCATGCCACAACTTCTACTTCACTGGCCACTAATCTCTTACCAAGAGATTTGAGAGTTTGACAGCGTCATTAATTTGCCAATCACAGCAGCAAAGAGAGGATAGGGGAAACAGAGAGTGGGGGTTCAGAGGCTCTCTGATTCTCTGCTATGCTGTTTGATCTCTGTGATATATTAGTAAGGGAGCAAAAAAAGAAAATACAAAATTCATCAAAGATAAAAGAGAAAATTGAAGTGGTCTAAGGATAAAGAAAGAGCTAAATTTCAAATGAAGTTGGAGAATAGGAAATGTCATGAAGGAGTTTTTGAGTGGCAGCATTAAGAAGATTGCTTACATCTCCTCCATACATGATGACAGCGCAAACAGCATGCTCGAGGCAGGCTTCAGCATAAAGAGAGGCTAAACATCAAACAACATATCTGAAATACTCACTATGCTTACCTGCACAGAGCACACAATTTATCTGATATCAGCACAACCACTACAAAACTATATGAACTCTATAAACATCCAAGATTGGTCTAGCTTGATCAAGCGTTTTCATCCATGTTACTGACTTTACAGAGGCTTAGATGGTACAGAAACTAAATGTGTCATTCTTTCATTCCAGTGTGAGGTGAAGGAGGAAGGAACAGTTGCAGAGGGAAGCCCCATCGCTTGTGTCAGAAAACGAGCCAGAAACAATTGCTCAAAATATCTACAAAAGACAACACCGAAAAATAAACACACCATCTTTGGAGTCCTTTTGAATCTTTGAATTAGCTGTTGTTTCATGGTAAACTACAGAGCATCTGATGGTGGTGGAATCTCTGTGTAAAGAAGTAGCCAGAGTTGAAGGAGAGAGGGAGAGAGGGAGAGAGAGAGAGAGAGAGAGAGAGAGAGGCCTCCTGTGTGGACCAGCCAACACCACCCTCACCCATTACCCCTTTCATCTTCACACAGATCAACCATGCAAGGGGTTGAGCCTGAGGGTGGTAACTACCCCCCCCCCCCCAAATACCCCCCCAACAGAAAATAAACAGCAGCTTCAGGTTCAGGGAGAGGGAAAAAAAGACCCATACCAGACTTTATCCCTGAGAATCTGATTCAAACTACTTCCCTTTGTGTTAGTTCAATAATAACTGCAGAAACTAAAGACGGCAATCAATAAAAGCCCTGCGCTGCCCGGAATAACGGCTGGAACAGATATCACAGCTGTAGCTCCAGAAACTCGATCCCGCAATGGCTCACATCGGCATTGGTCAGGGAGAAACGAAAACAAGGTCAAGGATAAAACAAATGGAGTGCTTGGCCAGCACTGTGATAGCAGGATGATGGTGCTTGCTAAACCAGAGGGGTGCAGGTAGTCTTTGGTCCATCCTCGTGGAGAACAAAGAGAAGCACTGTCTGGTCACGTGCAACAGCTGAGCTCCTTGGCTTGGGTGCGAGGGCAAGACACCGCTGGTGTGGAAGGAGGGCTGATACCCGCAGACAAAAAAAAACCAAAGCCTGGAGCCCGGAGAACAAAAGGGCCTTGTGCGTTTGGATGGGTGGGCACTGCATGGTTTGCTCGCCGCCTCCTCATCCAGCGCCATCCGCCACGGCTTGATCTCCTGCTAGGGTAGCTGACCACATCAACGGGATGAGTCCAGTGTGAGTCATCTTCAATGTGTCTGTTTGTGTGTGTTTTTAAGAGAGAGAGAAAGAGAGAGAGAGATGGACACTTTTTTCCAACAACTCTGAGCGAGAAGCCAGCGGCCAACCTCCTCTCCAAACCTTTTGTCCAAAGCTTTCTTTCAAGTATATAAATAAATAATGCTTGTATCAGCCGCTTCCAACTATTCCACCGAGTGCATGCAGAAGGTGGCTGGCCAGGGTTACTGACCTTTTTCTTCCCACTCGCAGCCCAGAAACCTTTTCCACAAGTCCAGCTGACTTCTGCCTTTGAGCGCCTTCTTCACACTAGACTGCATCTCCCTCCGCCCTTTTGGACAGGGAGAAATTAGGTTTATGTTAGTGTGGCCAGGAGTGCACTTCTGGCTGTCTTATCTCAGAAAGTCCAGGGCTTGGATGATTGCTGTGTCCAGGTAGGAGGCTTCACACAGGCTCTCCCTTTTGGCCTCACTAACCTCATCTCAACTGTCAGACTCAGTTTAAGGTGCATCAAGGCAAACAGAGACTCTGATCTAGCTCCATCAAAATATGATGAAACTGGTTTCAATCTTGGCATTTTGAAGCAGTCTCTACTTTTAAAATGTGCTTAGTATGGGCTGTGAGTTCTGCAGCACTATATATCCACTTAGTGCTTTCTTTTCACCAAAACACAGAATGGATGATCACACCCTTGTTTTGAATGTAGGTCTGGGTTAAAAGGAATTCCTCGCCTTTTGAAGCTAAATAACATCAGAAATGATTTCTCCTCATAGAGCATTCTGTCTCTTGTAGTGATGGACATGGCAAGCTCTGATTTCGGGTCTGTGTGGGAGGGAAAGCGTCCCGCTGTACTGCTTCCTGGCCTTCACCCTACCAGAGTGCGGGGGCATTAAGGTTCAGTGGTTGATTGACTGCAATCACACTATTAAATCCCGGCTGAAATCCACAGCAGCCAAACCACAGACATAGCTCCCTGGAGAGCTGGAAAGTTGCTCATTTGTGTTTCTTCAGACATTGATGAAGGACTAGACGTTGTGGTCATGGCGGGCTTTCATGGACTCCTGCTGTTTAGCCAATTCCCATGCGCTGGACAGAGTGAACAAGCCAGTCTGTGGGGTTCGGTGAAGAGCCTCAATGTGATCCAAGCTCATCTCATCCAATATGCAACTCAAAGACTGCAAAGCCTTCAAGCCATGTGTAGAAAGCAGAAATTTTGGGGAAAAAAGCAAACGAACAAAAAGAGCAACTATGATTTAACGGTCATTAGCAGTTAATAAAGACATTATAAACATTACTGTTCTTAAAATGGGTTCACTTATGAAAACAATTAATATCGTTAGACTTTTACACACACTACTTTACACAGTGTGTAAACTGCTTCTTACTTCATCTACGATGGTGGTAGCAGTTAATTGTTGATCTGTTTTAGGGTATGAGCTGCTGGACACATGTGTATACCCCTTGGTGTGAGAGCTACTGCGGGTAGGTTGCTTCTGAAGCTAAACACTGGCAAACACCTTCCCTGCTATGCTGTCAATTTACAATCTAGCTAGGGTTTAAAGAGTCAAATCCACCCACAGTTGGGGGCTAGCCTGTCAAACAGCTTCCCACTGAGAACCTACCAGCAGCCAGACTGAATGCGATTCCAGTGAAGGTGAAGCAAAAAAGGGATTTGGCAGAACAGGCGATAAAGAGACAAGAAAGCCGAGACAGAGCAAGACTGAACAAATGGATAATTTTTTTTTTTTGTCATTTTGCGAAATCTTCATAGTTCATATCACTGCACACACGGGAGGGCATGCGACTGGAGCAGCGTACTAACTAGCACTGTATCTGCGGCAGGCGACGACTACCTGCAGAGCGCGGAGCTTATCTAGCCGAGTCTGAGAGCGCAGTGCCCCACTGTCGATCCCCAACGCTGGGGCACCAGGGTGCCGGCACAGAGCTCAGCCCCTGTCCCTTCCCCAGACCAACAACAGGAGCCAAAGAAAAGAAAAATCTAACCCTGGGAGGGAAATAAAAGGCCAGGATTGCTCTGCTCTCGCTCTCCTATGGTAACCTGCCGTTTCTACATATGGGGCTTTTCAACTGTAGCGCTATTCCCCGCCGTGACAAAAATCAACTGTGAGGAATGATGTTTAAGTGAAAAAGAGGACAAAAAAAGATATGAAAAAAATTTCCGCTGTTCAAAATTTTCATTGACGGAAAATGTAATTTCAAAATTTTGTTTGAGCGTAGCACGCGGTAAGGAAATAGCGCTTTCAGTTAAAAAGTTATCTTTTTAATTTGATTCAAAGAAAAGAAACTCAAACACTCAAGGTGTAAAAATACATTTTTAAAGTCATCAAAGTGAAAGGAAAAATAAGTGATAGAAACATTGTTACCATCCAAAACTCGGAAAAGAGTGGACGTGCCGCCGCAATCCCCTACCTGTCCGTCGCGCTTCCTCCATTCCTGGGTGCTGCGTTCGTACTGGGTCATGGCGGCCCGCGCCTGCTCCTCCAGACTCTGGATCTCCCGCTGGTGTTCCTGGACCAGGCTGTCCTTCTCGGCATTGTGCTGCTGGAGGACGTGCGTCCTCTCCTGCTCATGCTGCAGTCTCAGCTCCACCATCTGATTGGACAACAAGGAGGCAACAAGACTTCATCAGGCAGAACATCCCTGTCGTCATGACAACTTGTCCAAAGCACAGCAGGAAAAAAAAGTTTTGTTTTTTTCCCTCCTCTTTTATTATTTCTCTGTCTTACAACATAACAAGATCTTGATATTAAGGTTTTACATCACAATGACCTCATGCTGTTTTCTCCCCTCCCCGCTGTTTCAGCTCATGACTGTACGTTTCTCGCTCTAACTAGCAGCTGCCCTCTCACCATTTTTGGTCCCAAGTAAAAGATCAGGGTGGACTAGGCCAGCTAAGAGGGGTACTCGAGTCGTCCCCTCCACTTTTGTTATGAAGCAATTTCGCTGGTTATAGGAAATATGAATTACTATACGTCACATCATGGAGAAAAACAAAACTTTAATGGAAGTGGCATATAATATCAAATTATTATAAATAAAACTGAAATGCCAACTGTCAACCCGTTATATACTTAAATCGTCTTCACATTTTACTTCCATGATTTAACGTTACAGTGATCTATTTTTTACTTTTTTTAACTTAAAAATGAAAACCGAGATATACTGAATATATGGAAAGAAATGAGAAATGTAAAAAAATCCCCATAAACCGTTGCCTATGTACCTAACTGTAACTGTAATCCACAAAAGTAACCATAATTGAACAAAAAGAGCAAAAACAGAAAAGTAAGACGAAAAACACAGCGAAAAGAACAAACAAAAGGCAAAAAGAGTTGGTCCTTCTCTCCCGCTGTCTTTCTGCCTGCTGTGCTCCAAGCTCTCTCTGGGCTGGTGATGAGATTGAGCCACAGCC
>JAVQKI010405178.1:0-11708 GCA_036025975.1 Nematalosa erebi | reverse complement strand
CCCCCCCCCCCCCCCCCCCCCCCCCCCCCCCCCCCCCCCCCCCCCCGCGCCCCCCGCCCCCCCCCCCCTCCAGATGCCGGCCCCGCAGTAATCAACTCCACCGGGCCACCGAGAGCCCCGCCGTTACATTAAGGGCTCTCACCTTTCTGCTTGCAACCATCGGCACTCACCCCACCCCAGGCCACCTCACCTACACCGCTCTCTTTCTCTCTCTCTCTTTCTCCCTCACTCATTCTCTCTCATTCTCACCCTCTTGATCCCTTCCTCAGTCGTTCTCTGTCTCCTTGTAATCTTTCACCCCATTTGCTGGTCATTCTATCTCTAAATTGCTCTCAATCTCTCTCTATCTCTCTCTCTCTCTCTCTGGCCCGCTCTATCAGTTTATCCTATTCTGTCTCAGACTCTTTCTCACTATCTGCATCTCATGCACAGACACTCACGTCATGTTCCTTTGCTGTTTGCAGTAGCCAATGACGGAGCTGTCTATCCGTTCCCGTCCCTCTTCCTCTCTCTCTCTTTCTCCGTCGCCCATGCCCACGTTCCCACACTCTGGCAAACACATTACACGGCTGACCCCCCAAACAAACATCACAACACATCATTATCTCAGTCTCAAACACTGCCCCCACTCTCACTTACTCTCTCACACACACACACACACATCGCTCCTTTAATCTTGTTGTACAGTGCATCACTGCAGAGCCCCCATTCCTCTCGCCTATCTCAGGGCCGTGGTGGTTAATGCAGGCGCCCCATTAAATGCGGCAGCTGTGGGCGGAGGATGTGCCACTCTTGCCCCGCGGTGATGGGTGATGGCAGGCAGGCAGGCAGGCAGGCAGGCAGGCAGGGAGGGGGAAGGGAGGGAAGACGACTGCTCTGATGAACCTCTGACGCTATGGTTTTATGTTCTTTAAGTCCTCCTCTCTCTCTCTCTCAAGTCCTCTCTCACTCTATGTTTCTCTTTTCGCCTGCAGCAAGAACCTCTCATTCCTTCTCTCTTCATCCTCTTCCTCCCTCCTCTTTCTTCTCTCTCTCTCTCTACAGCTCCTTTCATTCTCTAAAAAGTTGATTAGTGGTGAGAAGGTCACACCGAGTGAACTTTGGAAAATAAAATGGCTGGGTGCAACCTGGTGATTTTGACCCCCCCCCCACCAATACACACACACACACACACACCCCAACTCCAATAGCGGCAGCTAGGCACTCTACTCTTACTCCTTTTAAACTCAGCTAGAAACAACAATCCACGAGTAATCCCTCAGTGTAATAGATTCTAATTCTTCCCCCTCCCTCGAATTCAGACCCTCTCAATCTCTTCTTCGTCCTCTCCCCTATAGGGGGGTAAATATCCTATTAAGACAACAGGCGGCATAGATTTCAGGTAGAGGTCTTAAAAATCGGGCGACTTAGAGAGACGTGCCCTTAAGTATTCAAGTCCTTCACTCTCTAATCCTAATTAAGTAGAGACAAGAACTCTCTCCTCTCTCTCTGCCCCCCCCCCCCTGTCTCTTGTTTTTGTCTCAGTGTCTCGGTGGCAGCTGCCTCAGTGTCATTATCTGCAATTAAGGGAGTGCTGTCGGTAGAAATTACACACAATTTGTGGCATGGGGAAACGTACCCGTATATCCAATGGTGCATTGCTTTCTCGCAGACTGATGCCTCAATGCACAGACACTCATTGTCACATGCAAACACACCCACACAAACGCACACACCCACACCCACACCTGCACGTGCACACACATACACACATGGGTGTGCCTGGTCCCTAAAGTGCCTTTCCACACACATTGTTGCGTCATTGCTCACAAAGATGCCCACGGATGTCGCAAATGATGAACACACACACACACACACACACACACACACACACAAGGATGCAGACACATGGTGATAAATCCACACGTTCGCACACGGCAGTGTGCCTACCATCATCCACCTACACAAGCACATGCTTTGGCGCGCGGCAAAGCTGTCTCATTTTCTCACTCACTGACAGACAGGTTCGCGTCTACGGCACTCACACACACCAAGACACACAGACACACACACACACAGACAGCTACCTCACACTGCCATAGGGAGGGCAGCAGACAGCTATTTCACACACACCTCATCAGTGAGAGGATTGTTTAAATACTCATAGACTGAATGTATTACCTGCTTCATCTCCCACCCAGTGTCTCCTGCCATATGGTGTTATGGCACTTATCGCAATGCTCAGGCCTTAACTACAGCCACTCCAGCCCTGCCTATGGAGTTAGTGTTGCAGCTTTCCACCAGATAGCAGGAAAAAAGGCATCTACAAACAAAAATCCATTTTGTAGAATACAGTCGGCATTTACACCGATTTAATGACACATTTGGTTAATGGTTTGAAAACAAAGGGAGTTGTCTAAGAAACAAATAAATAAATGAAAACCTCACTTCGCCTTTTGGGTTTTTTTTTTCTGAGTTTTTTGTTTTTTCCCCATGCATCAACGAAAATGATGCAAGCCTCTTTGAGATTCATCACATTTTCACATAGTATATCAAGTCAGCAGGGGGAAAATTATCTGGCAACAGCATGGGTCTCGGAGGCTTGTCTGTTGCACTCACACACCCCAGGTAGCGTTACCCCTCTTCAGGCAGAGACGTCTAATGAAGCACTGCCCTTTCTTGGGGCTCCAAATTGATGGTGACACCCCGCGGACAGCCGCTCGCTTCCTTTGCCTGGAGATGGAGGCGGCGGAGGCAACCTGAACCGAAGACGGCGTATCTGTGACACGCACTTAAGAGGCGGGCGTGCAGCGACGGCGACAGTCACACTCTCCAAATCGAAGAGACAGACAGACTTACCAGACCTGTCTCTCTCTAACAGGCAACACAATTGGCGCCGCGGACAGGAGGAAGCACATAGACAGTCAGACACTCACAAACACACACAGACAGACACACACACGCATGAACACACACACTAGACTCACATACCTATGCACAAACACACACACACACACACACAGCTCCCAGACATGGGACAAACACTAGGGTTGGCTGAGCACATTAGGATTCTTGTGGCACTCTTGATTTATTAGCCACGCAGCATAGCAGAGCTGGAGCAAAAATTGCCGTTGTCAGAAAATTTCATGGTTGTGGGAACAAAAAGTGTCATTTCAAGGGGGTGGATAGGATACGGAAGAAAAACTAAAAGAACCGAAGACGTGGCGTAGGGAGGGGGGGTGGGGTGGGGGTCTTGTTCCTTGTTCTTCTTCAAAATGAATTTCAAGGCTCATCAACTATTCCAACCCCCTACCCTCCTGCAACAAATTTTTTCACCCCAAATTTCTCACCCTAACCCACCAGCACTGCTCTGACGGTGGCTAACACCCTGGAGCACCACTGAAAACACTTAATCACCCCGGTTTGGCATCTGGTGGTGGGCACAGAGAGATCCATGTCATCTGCCAGTCCACTGGAATCTGCTGGGGTGGAAACAGAGTGGTAGAGGAGTCTAGATTGCCTCGTCCTGAAGGCCTCTCGCCATCATATGTTTTAATTTGCATTCTGCCTGCCGTCTAGGCCATGCAGAATTACTGCTTATTGAGGAGCCCAAGTTCAAGTTTCATCTTTTAGTCAAACAAGAGCTCAGGCACTATTATTTTGTTGTCATCTGATAATGACGGGCATAAAAAAAGGAAGTCGTCTTTTTTTTTTTTTTTTTTTTTTTAAATACTTAAACAAGAAGAACAGACTGAGGGTATCTATCACAGTGCGGTTAGAAACCATGTCCTTTAATTGTGTCTGAGTCTCAGAAGATGCCGAGATGCATTAAAAAGACGCCAAGGTTGTGGGCGAGGTAATTAAGCCAACTCTAGTCATTTATTACAAAGAGCATGTGCACTTCCCACGACCTCCCGGGGTCCAAGCAAGAGTGTCGAAAAAGGAAACCGAAGTGAAGGGCACAGCGAAACTACCCACAGAGTGTCTCACACCCCATTCGGTTTGATGTCAGTCATTTAATCCAGAGGTGGGAGAAAATGTCGAATCTGTGGCAGCTGGGCAAGGGCGAGGAATAAAAGTCTGTCCTCTTGCTAACCTCACAGATATGGTAAGCATCAACAAATCACATAGAAGCCATGGGGTGTTTTTTCGATAATATGTGAAATCCCTTAGCACTGTGTTATGAGGTGACGGAAATCATGAAAGCCATTTAAAATAATGGGTCCCAATGGGTGTAGCATGCTGAAAAAGATGCCCTCTTTTCCTTGCGACACCAAATCATCTCTTATGAATGAATAAAACCCATGCCCACGGTATGTCATGAATTCTCAACAACACTTGTGACACACATTCATGGCTGTCAGAGAAAATTGACTGTGCTGATGCAGCCGCCTCTTTCCCAAAGTTTCGGGGGAAAGATTAAAAAGTGCACCCAGATCCTCTGGAAGACCAAAACAGTGAGAAAGAGAGAAAGATGGAAAGCTGAGAGAGAGAGACAGACAGAGACAGAGAGAGAGAGAGAGGCATTGTATCTCCAGTAGATTGCACCATTTCACAGCCGATTTCACAATCCGCCCTGAGACTGCACGACAATCTTCTTTCGCATGCCACCTCATATAGTGCCAACTGCAGTACACAAACAAACACACACACACACACACACACACACACATACACATAACACATACACCCAACTCAGCCATATTGCCTGCATTGTTTGCTAAAGTGATTGTGAAATAGTGCTCCAGATCATCCAGAAATCCTTTTTGTCGCCAACAACATCACGTGGTGCAGAGCCACGATGAATTTTTCAGTCTGTTAAAAAAGGTGTGGGGGCCGTTTGGCACTTTTTCTTTCGTTCCCACGGCATAAATATTTGATGAGATACCTAACTCATCCAGGCATTCTTCTGAGCGGAGGATGTTAAGGTCATTTTACAAATCACCTGCATTCCGTAAGCAAACACCACATATCACCCCCGGAGCAGTTCGCTAGATACGCTAACACATTCTAGCCTACGCTTCATTTGCTTATTCTTCTCAGTACCCTCTGAGCTGCATATACGCAATGAACCACACACACACACACACACACACACACACACACACAGCTGCTGGAGAAATGTTCACACCGTTCTACAAGAAAAAAACACCTAAACTCACACACACACACAAACACACAGAGGTATGCACAACATGGTGCCAATTAACAGGTCATAATAACCGTTGTAAACGGAGACCATAGGGAACGGAGAGTGTTTTTTTTCTTTTTTTTTGCCTTAGTAGAATATGTTTTTAATTCCAAAAATAAACCTTTCACTGAAGGGTCTCCTGCTGAGGGGGGAGAGGAAGTCTGTTCGATTCTGGCAGGCTTTAATGGTCCCCCATTGCATGCTGGGAAAGGATGGGAGGACAAGAGGATGGATGTTGGGATGGTGGGAAGGGAAAGGAAGAGGGAATGAGAGAGAGAGGGAAAGAGAAATAGAGAGAGAGAGAGAGAGAGAGAGAGGCAGAAGCTCTCAAGAGAAAGCAAGCGTCTGTAGCAAAGTGCGACACGACGTCTGCTGTTAATTGGACAGGAGTGTCGCCGGGAAACAGTTCCTGCAGAATGCCGCCTTGACGCATTCCCTGCCGCTGGCTGGAAGAAATGCATCAGAAAAGAATGCACCACTGAATCTCCCTCTTTCTCTGTGTGTGTGTGTGTGTGTGTATGTGTGTGTGTGTGTGTGTGTGTGCGCTTGTCTGTGTGTATGTGTGTGTGTGTGAGAGAGAAAGAGAGAGGGAGGGAGACAGAATAACATCATTACAGTACGAACGTCGGTAAAGTACGCATGGGCAACCAGACTGGGCTGTTCACCTCTGCTAGCTACAGACTGAGAGCGAGCAAGCTAGCGAGCGAACGGATGGAGAATTTCAGGCAGCAGCGAGACAGCTGTGGGCTTAGAACACATCGGCCTGATGTTAAGAGAGCCAAACGCCCTGAGCCAAAAGGCAGCAACTTGGGGAAGCACAATGGCATCTTTGGCAGGGCAGAAAACAGCCACAACTAGACATTTGTTAACCACTGTCTTCTTGCTGCACCGCTAACCTCCTGAACATCATTAGCTTGGCTCCTTAAGAGGTCATTAACGGCTAAGATGGTGGAGATAGCACATCTCTGACATGAAAGACTCAATTCAGAAGTAGCTTACACTAAGAGACAATCAGCTATCCTCCCGTAAAAATGGGCATGTATGCCTGCTGTATATGAGTGAGTAGATATGTTTCTGTGAATGGAATGGACTTTCAAGATAAATGCACCTTGTATTTAAATGAATATAAGAAATTTATGACTGTTTGTCACAGTTTAAAAAAAAGACACAGCTGTCAACTATAAAGATGGAAACTATGTACTTTGCCTATGCAAGGACCATAAATCTAGTTTTCTTGGCTGACAGATATTTGCAGGGAAAAATGACCACCAAAGCTATGTGCTTTCAAGAAAAATTGGTCTATCAGAGCAGGACCAGCAGAAGTAATTGTTTTATCTGTGGGTAAGTGGACAAAAAGTAGGAAAAACTTCTCACCGTGCAATAGCATGTATAGGTTGATATTACAATATCCCTTCTGACCTGTGAGCCATGACTGTTATTTATCTGAACACGCAGCCCTGAAAGGCTCCAATATCCATCTGAATTACTGGGAAGCTCTAGGAAGGCAGAGACGAGGCATTTGCATGTACAATAACATACAGAATGTAAATTTAACCACCAACATATTCAGCTGTGCAACATCAATTTCTCTGTGGAGGCAACCTTGCTATGAGCAAACAAGAGAGAGGGGAAAGAAAAAAAAGAAGCAAGGGAAAGGAAGTGATACGAAGAGAAGGGCAAAGAAGAGAAAGAAAAAGAGAGAGAGAGAGGGGAACGAGAGACATGAAAAGAAGGGAAGAGGCCGACCGTGCTGATGCAAGGTCTGGGTCTGAATTGCCCTCGGACCAAAATATCAGGCATAGAGAAGCCGGGGATGCATTGCAGAGGTGAAACACACTGTAGCCGACCTGCAATCTCTATTCACAATTTCTTATGAGCTGTCTCTCCTGTGAGGTGGAGAGAGCAGAGGAGGCTCAAGCAGGCTGGCTGGGCAGCCGGGCGGTCGGCTGGCCTCCCCGAAAGCAGAGGACTTATCAGGGAAACAGCCTCTGCGTTCTTCATTCGGCTAGAGGAAAAAGAAGGAAAAAAAAAAACACCAGAGTCCTGCTAACATATTCATGGCCTTCTCACTTCCACGCATCGACCGGGCGAGCGCTGTCATGCATGCGTAATCAGAGCTCTCTCCCCGGCACGCACACACAAATACACACATAGCAAAGTTTTTTGAACTGCGCTGGTAATGTGTCTGCCTGGCCGTGTTTGAGCGATTAAAAGGCCTGGGCGATGCAGGGATCTAAAAGTAAAGAGTGAAAAGAGGTTCTGGGATGGAGGAGACCAGGAGGATGGAGAGGTGGAGAGGATGGAGTGAGGTGGAGATGGTTGTGTAGGCAAGGGGGTGGGGGGGTAGAGACAGAGGGGAGGAGATGGTGAAAGGAGAGGGAGGGAATCAGAGTGCTGGAGCTGTCCTGTGGGGCGCAATTAGCGTGTTGTGCTAACAGAATCCAGACGCTCGGCCCGCAGACTACTTGACAGCCAAGGGGATGGGGCCCTAATAGCATCCAGCGCAGGGATCCACCATGTTTCCGCGAGTGAGCAAAGCAACAGGGGGATCCACGGCAGATGGGCTGTCTTTAACCTCACATTGTGGGAGAAGAGGTGGTGGGCTGCCTCAGTGAGCAAGTTAAAGATGCTGCTGAGCTCAGGGCTTTTGGCTGCCCTATTGTGTGGTCTGCATATAAACCCATGCATTGGAATCTAGTTGAAAACTCTCCACTCCATCTCAAACCACTGCGCTATGGCAGGTAAATGTGACCCTTCTTGAGTGGTGGAAATCAAAGAGAGTGATATGAGAATGTGTGATGGACAGTGTGGGGTGGGGGTGGGGGTGGGGGGTCGGCTACGGTTCACTGTGATGCCTGCAACCCCCACGCGCTAGCATTTCGCTCAAAACATCAAACCTCCAGGTGAGAAATACCATGGGAGAGTGCGAGAGACGGAGAGGAGGTCGAAAGGTCCGTGGGAAACGGGCGTCGGTAAAAAGGTGCCCAGTGAAATCACCCCATCAGCTCCCCCACAGTCCCCTGTGCGTCAGAATGGAGTGATTCATTCCTAAACAGCCAGCGCCGAGTCGACGGACCACAGAGAACAAGCCCAGCATGCCTATGGGTTGCTCACAAACTCACAAAAGAAGAGAGGAAAGAAGGAGGCGGGGGGTGGGGGTGTTGAAGAAAAGACACAGAAAAACAGACTTTGTGAGCTCTTGAGCACCCCCTCCGGGCCTTTTAAACAAAAGCGAACCAAAAAAAAGGTGAGAGAGGCAGGGATGGTGAAGAGAGCATATTACAGCAAAGAAAGGAGGCGCGTCCCAGGGCTTCGGCCATTTCTCAGCTGGGGTTGTCGTTAAGGAAATAGAAATGAGATTTACGCAAGAGGAGGGTGTCGCTGTGAAATCCCCTTGCCGCAACACCCATTTTCAAAAAAAAAGAAAAAAAAAAAAGAAAAACCGGCCTACGCGCCACTGCGTTGCACCGGGCACTGAGCATAACTCAGAGCTCACTTCACACCGGGAGCTCAATACGCACCCAATTACCATGTGCTTAAAACTATTACTATGCACTCAGAGTAATGGGTGTCCATTAGCGCCGTTAGCATTGTGTTCACCACTGGAAAACAGGCGAGTGGCGCGAATGTGTCTCTTGTTTTCCCGAAGCGCCCCTTTCCCCATTTGCACACAAACAAAAGAGGTGCCGTGACACGGTGAATTGGAGCCATCATATCCCGTCTTCTACGATGCCAATATGTTATTGTTGAGCACGAGATGAAAGCTATGGCTTTTAACATGTCACAGAAGACGAAAGTGTTCCTGCAGCGGCAGCAGCCGCAGTACACATCGTTCAAAATTAAACCCATCCACGGGGCAAATGAACAAGAAGGCCAAACTCATTTGCCTGTGTGAATGAGTAGACATGTGCATGTCTGCAGGTGGGGGATGCATGCATGTTGTTGTCTTTGCCCTCTACCATCGAAGACATCCATCCATCCATTCATTCATTATCGAACAATAAATGTCCTATTACTTTGTATTTTCCTAATGTACAATGTGCATTATAAGCCACGGGCCGTGGTGGATTCAATTACCTAGAGAGCCCTTGTAAATCAATCAGCCATAATTTGGTCAGAGACGTCAATAGGTCACGCCACAGCCTATTTATAAAATGCTGGTCACGTCTCGAATGAGTTGTGCAGCAGGTCACAGGGGGCTCCATCCAGTAAGGATTGGAGCAGGGGAAGACATGGTCACAATGGGCTTTACTGTTTGAGTGGAGGGAACATGGCTCTCCATTCACCTCCTATCCGATGTGAAGAACAAGCCTGAGGTTCACTCAGAAGAAGTTAAATTAGCTCATTCATGACCTTTTCCACTACTGTCACCTCAATCATTGGCTGGGCAATAGGCTATGACTACCATTAATGCACCACATGTTAAGTGTTTAGGCATGCATGTATTTGTGCATGTGTATATCCAGTATAAGTGTCTATCTATCTATTAATTTATCTCTCTATCTATTGTTTGTGTTGGGATGGAAGCTTGCCAAGAGTTCTTCTCTGGTCTCTATGGAGCGTGGAGCATTTTAATGGTGACAGGCCAAAGTAGTCCTCTGATGAGTTCAGCTTTAATGGGAAGCCGAGTTTATTTGCAGCTTGTAAATGACAGAGGCACATGGTGTTAAAAACCCATTTCCAAGATGCAAGACGAAATGTTGTGCTGAGGCATTTCAAAATGAAGCACCTGCTTCTTTGGGGCAAGGATGTGAAAATTAAATGCTTTCTCAATGCGATTCTGCCTCTTGAACTTAGACCAAATGGTTCTAGCCAGTGCCAGACCTTTGCTTAAAAGCAACAAAAAAGAACTCGTTCATATTTTCTGTGGCACCAAAGCAAACATACATAAAAAACAAGCTGTGGAAAAAAGGTGATATTCAAAGGCAACTACCTCCTCCACTCACAGCAGCTCTTGGCCAAAGCGAACGATCCAAACAGGAAGGCTTAAAACCCTTGGAATATAGATTTCCTCCTGCTTGTGTATGTTGTGCATGTGTGATGAAAGCGACGCAGACCACTCTAAAAGCACACCACTTAGCTTGGTCGCACTTCCACACATCTTGGCATGCAAACTAAAGAAAAATTAAGGACTAAGGGTGGGCAGTATAAACAATGTATAATATAAATTTGGCCAACGGTAGAGATTTTAATTATACCGGCCTGTCATGTAACAGTGGCAAAGATGATCTGAGATGATCGCCTATCCTATCTATTATCTTACACAATCGTGCAGATTAGAGCACGCATTTGGGTCAATTTATGTGAGTCTTGTGACATTTACGGCTATTTTATGTATGGTAGCCTCATTTATGTTCTCTTTACCATGCCGTTGCTTGTTACCGATGTCCTCGTCGTTTCCAATTAAAGGTGTGGTTAAAAAGTTTTAGCAGGTGCATCCATCTCCCAAAATAAGAATTTTACTGCACTGATGAGGGCTCAATGGTGTGTCCCCAACACACAAACCCCTGCAAGGCCCATGCTGAATTTTTCCTAGTGTGGGCTAGGGCCAGCCCTAACCAAACCTAAAAGGGCCCATTGTGGGCTTGCCCTGAAGCCCATGCCTTTGGGCTTACCACAGGCTCTCTGTCGGAACCACACTTCAGCTAACTCCCAGAAAGCCAAAACAGAGCCCACACTCTTGGTCCTAAAGCCGGTGCAAACAAGCCAGCACAGGCCTCTTTTGGGCTTGCTTTGGGCCAAAGATGGCTGTTCCGTGAATGGCCTGTGAGATTTTTCTCAGTGGTAAAGTACTGGCCCTGCACGGGCAGCCGTCACTTAACCCTCATAAAAAGAAAAACCTGAAAAAAAGGACGTGTTTGCTTGGGGATTGCTCGCTGGGTCGCTATGTGCTGCCCGAGTGAAAAGTGTATTAGCAATAAAAGGCCCACACGTTCCACAAGATAAAATATTCCCTAGCCGTCATGGGTGCAGTTGCTGCCTTTATCAAGGGGGATGCGGGAACATTTTGGGACATCTTTCTTAGCTTTTTATTCTAATCTGCTTTGCAATTATTTAGACTTCTATTAGTTAAAATAATTCTGTATTTTGTATGTATCATATAAACTACTTAATGTTATTTGATTACTTAGATTCAACAAATTTTTATTTAACTATTCTGTTTTCAGTTAGTACACTAAAGATATGACCAAAACTTGTTTGACCTTTGACTCATCTTGAAAGTTAATGCTGGAGGATTCACCTCAATATTATTTTGGGCTCGAAACATAAACATCCTGAAATCAAATCAGTTCGCTCATAATTTTTGGAGAAATATACAACTTGTGTCTCTTAATCATTACTGCAAATTTCTAATCATTTTTTAAAAGCAGAATATATCGCAATACTGAATATATACCGCATACTGTCTATGCTTAAATTTGCAACGTAAATTTTAAGCAATATGGCCCAGCCTTATGAAGGACAATCCTTTGAATGTCAAGTCAAGTGGCTATAATTATTAAGAAGATGACTAACAACTGACTTCATAGAAATGCAT